>VVHJ01032726.1:0-33245 GCA_015107715.1 Tylochromis polylepis | reverse complement strand
GTTTTGGAGCCTTTAAACACCAGCAGTGAAATTTACAGGATGTCTCTGGGAACTTCGAGTTCAGTCAGACATTGGGCAATGAGGCAGAACAGATAACAGCTCTAGAGGAAGAGCATGCTGCCTTAGTCGTGGAGATAGAGCAGTTGAAAAGGACTGCGTAAAACTCAAAGAGATGAGGCAGAAAAAGCAAGGGTACTTCTTTATGTAGAAGTGTACAAGAAAGGGGAAGTTGCACACAAATGCTTCCTAAAATTGTATGAACTAACAACAGCTCTCAGCATTTAAAGAGAAAAGAAAAAGAATACTGAGAACTTCTTAGCGCTAAACTCCAGAAATCAAACTCCCGGCAGAACTGGCCTAAAACCAAAGAAACCCACAAGAACAAAGATCCCTGTGAGAGGAGGACAGGCTCATAGCTGTGCATTGATCAGGACGAGGGCGGCATCTGTAGGAACCTTAAAGCAGAAAGTGAGAGACTGACTCATGATTTGATGAACAGAGTAATGACATCTCAATAATCCCAAAATTTGCTTGTTTACGTTAACTCAAATTGGAGAACTGCTTTTACATTAAATTGTCATCAAATCTTAACACAACCCCTACAATTAAATATTGCTATATCAATAAACCAGCTGTTATCATGCAGATGCATTCTTAAGATATGGTTGTTAAACTGAATGAGTAAAATAACCTGCAGCAGCTGGTTCTTTTAGCTGCAGGACTGCTAGTTGTCCACAGGGTGGCACAATTTCCTAACCTAAGCACAAATGTAAGTCATGCAGGAAAGCTTTAGTCCAGTGTCTCAAGCTCACCTTTATATATTATTGGCTATTGGAACAACGCAAACATAGAGAAGGACCGATAATATGGAACTGGTGGAATGTTACTATGCCACCTGACACAATAAAAGAGGTTATGTGCAGCGCATGTGGGAATGATGGATTAGTAGAAAACCAACATCCATAATGAGCTAGAAGGACCTGGCAGCTCAGTGCAATAATATCAGCAGAAGACGGCTACTATTGAAGCTGAAGATCAAGAGGTTACAGCACAGTGGGAACAATGGTGAGCAGTATGGACATAATGATGGAAGAGACCAGAGGTGGCTGACAGGACCGAAGTTGCAGGGTGTCCAAAGGTGCCCTGGAGACTATCCACCACATAGTAGGAGGTAAGATGGAAGCTGGGACAGTGTACACTGACAGGCACAAACAAGTGGCTGGGATCGTGTACAGGAACATCTGTGCTGCATATGGACTACAAGTCCCCAAGTACCGATGGGAGACACCACCATTGGTGGTTGAAAAGAACTGGGCTAAGGTACTTTGGGACCCTCTGGGAGTTTGAAGGTTCTGCACAGCATCTCAGGTGAATGTAAGACTGCACTCTTCTGGACAAAACCTCTGATATGGTGACTGAAATCTGCTGGAGCTGCTCTCTGTTTTGGGGTTACAGCTCCTAATGCTCCCATTTCCACTGGGACCTCTTTGGACTTTACCTTCTTTCTACTCCAGATGTTCGTTCAGCCCCTGATACATCATTTTTGTACTCAAGCTTGTGCTGGATTGTGTATTGACAACATTAATGACTTTGGAACAGTAGTGTCAGTGTTTGAATCTAAGTCAGACATACATCGGCTGCTACCCAAGGAACCATTCACTAATTTAAAAAAATATAATCATAGCCCTATCTTTCTTAAAAATGGCAAGAGCAATTTCAATAATCGCTCTCAGTTTTTTTCAATATCCATTACAAATAAATGTTTCTAAGGCAAATCCAAGAAACCTATAGATGCATCTCATGGGTGTTTGGACATCCTCTGTCAGCATGTTTCAGTCTCGATGTCTTGCAACTCAGTACTTCCTCGTAAAAGGTCTAAAGTTGAACTCTGCAAAGCTCTCCTATCTATATCCTTATTACCTTATCCGAACTGAAGTTCAATTCAGTTCAGATAAGAAATAAGTGGCTCTGATATTACATCTTCGAATGAACCCAATTTAGCATTGCATGTCTTTAAAGATGACCTATTATGCTCATTTCTGACTGGTCTACTAGAGAAGCTCCGCATGATTAACAGGTCTTATTTTAGAGCATCAGGTCAACTGAAATAAGCCTTTTGTCTCCTTCCTTTAAGCCAGTGGATCTCTAATTGTGGTGTGTGGAGCAACTTGCAAGTGGAGCATGGACACGGGTCAATATGAAGTGAAGCTAAGCTGAATGAATTTTTCTCAGACTCTGTAGTGAGGCATGTCAGAAAACATTTGAGAACCACAAGAGTAGAAAAAGGTGTCTAGAACTGAGTGTTTAGAGCAGTCTGAAGCCTGGGATCTGGCTCTGGGATTACTTGTTCATGCACTGACCTCATTGCACTCTGCAAAGTCCTCCCACTGGTCTGACTGGACCCTTTGGCAACTCATTTCTGTCGCCCAAGCCATATTTTTGCCATCCCTGCTTTTATCAGTGTGTGTCAGGCTTGAAAAACACTCCGTCAATGACCTATCCAACATTAACATTATCTTTGTCCCTTGAATTTTTAGTAAAGTTGTCCATTCCTTGCACAGAAAATGTGACTGTAAAAATGAAATGATGATGTGTTATTGTTCACAGACACACAGCGAGGGCAGATATGAGATAATTTCCACACAAAGAGTGGGCAATGGATGCTCACAGAACTCTCAACAACGTCCTTATTTAAGACTTTTATCTTGATTTAAACACTTCAAATGCTGAAACAACACCATTAATGAGCTCCCCAAAGCTGCTACAACTGATACAGTTTTATCTCTCTTATTATCTTTCTTTCACTCACACATATCTCTGAGGTCATGCCTTTCCCTAAGACTCCCATCAGAACCAAATCAGAACCACACAGGTAAATATCTGCTAAATCTTCTTTTAAGTATTGTTTATAACCCCTGACCTCCATCCTCCAGCCCTATAATTATCTACACAACAAACTTTGCAAGAACCTCAGTGATCTCAGAGAGCACTTTTACTTTTGATGAGCACAAAAATTCTGTTTTTAACAGTTTCTTTCAACATAGACTTCTAGTGCAGATGAAGCCGTTTCTATTCTTTACAAACTTTCCAAAGATTGTTGTTACCTTTGCTCCCAGTTACTTTTTAAAACTGGTTAAGTTTTTCTTTTTTTTTAGAATATTTTAATGGTACATTTTGACACTGCTATTTTACTGTTTTGACACATTCACCCTGCACCATGCACTCTTTGCTCTGATTGGCTGTCCACCGCAAACAGAAGGTTTGAACAGCAGGTGGGTGGGGCTTCTGAGTTCAGAGCTGGTACTGGATCCCTGGGATCGTCATGTTAGTGATAGCTGCTTTCTCTGACATCATACAAAGCCTGAGCTAGAAAAAAAAACGAGCATTTAAAGACTGAAGCCTGAAGTTTTGCCTCATGAGGATAAATTATACATATGTTCACCTCAAACCACCACTGCTGAAAAAATGAAAAAGTGCTCACAGTTTAAAAGAAATTGAAAACTGGATTCAGATCAGATAAGAAATGTTCCTGTTTTTAGCTGGCAGGAGTGGCACCCGGTGTGGTCTTCTGCTGCTGTAGCCCATCTGCTTCAAAGTTCAACATGTTGTGCGTTCAGAGATGCTCTTCTGCATGCTCCGACTGAAATGAGTGGTTATGACTGACTGTTGCCTTCCTATTAGCTTGAAGCAGTCAGTCATTCTCCTCTGACCTCTGACATCAGCAAGGAATCTTTTTCTTCCAAAGAACAGGTGCTCATCAGATATTTTCCTTCTTTTGAACCTTTCTCTGTAAACCCTAGAGATGGTTGTGTGGGAAAATCCCAGTAGAACACCAGTTCTGGAATACTCAGACCTGGCACCAACAGCTATGCTGATGCTCGGTTTGAACTTCAGAAGGTCTTAACAATGACTAAAGGCACGGAGTTTGCCACCGTGTGATTGGCTGATTGGATATTTGTGAAAAGGAGCACGTGTACCAGGTGAGTGTATATATGATATGAAAGAAAAAACATATGTCTGTTTTAATCAAGGCTGTTGAGGAGAAGTTTTAGGTAGAACATCTTCATTTAATATGAGGGGTTTTAGTTCTAGGCAAAAATTAAGTCCCTGCTGTCCCCTTTTCACAGTGCACGGACATTTCTTGAATCAGGATTATAAATGTGGTGGTTTAGCACGAATATGATGCTCTCTAGTAGAGGAATGTAGGTAAACTACATTTCCCAGGATGCACTGGTTGGAAACGTCGAGCTGTCAGGGCTGAGAGAGAGAGAGAGAGAGGGAGAGAGAGAGAGAGAAATTGGTCCAGCATCTCCGGAGCGGCGGAGCGGAGCGGATACAGAGACGCGCAGTCCTCATCAGCAAAATGAGGAGGAATTAACGCGCCGACTGTCTCCCGTGTGTTTCCCACCGCGATGCCCACCGTGGATGTTTAAAGCCTCCTCGCCTGCTGTAGACCAGCGCGGACATCCGACTTTATCCCATCAATGAGATATGTGGAGTGGCTCTACCGCTCGGTGGTAACGCAGAAAAACACAAGATGAAGAAGCAGTTCAACCGAATGAGACAGCTCGCCAACCAAACAGTGGGCAGGTAAGCGTGAAACGGCGCGTTAGACTGGCCACACCGAGCTGCATGCGTCCCGCTTTAATTGGCTCTGGGTCAAGCGGCCAAAGCAGGAATTCGTCGGTTGTGTGTGTGTATGTGTGTGTGTACAGTATTCAGTCATTCACGCGTCGGGCTTTTGCTGCTCAGCTGGTTTGATTTGCACAAAGCATTAACTGTCAGTGTCAGTGTAGGTCACAGTTGCAGTTTGAACGCTGTGTGATTGATTGAGCTCAGCAGGGAGGAGCGTACCCGCACGCAGACGAACAGGGAACTGACATGGTACCCAAGAAGCTGGGCTACTGCCCACTGACCAATGAAACCAAAGCAGAGGGCAGCTTCAAGGCATCCTCCTGCTGGAGGGGAGTCAACAAACAGCCTCTATGAAGATGCTCAAGGCGTCTTTTAATCAAATTAGTGTGGCATAGCGGGTAGTCTGTGGGATGTTAATTAGTTAAATATGGTTGTTTTAAATGTTTGATGAGGCTTTCAAAGACCTAACTTAAAGCCCTGCTGAAACCGGGTCCAAGTCCCTGCCCAGGGGTAGTAATCTACTATATAAAAGTGCAGGAATTTTGGGGGTGGGGTTTGAGTGATGTTAATCGCTTGAGTATTTTTTCCCAGCATTTTACAGTTATATTTTTAAAACTGTAGCTGTTTGTGTCTATTGAGCTTCAAAATATCATGAAACTTAGAAGTTCTAGGATAGATGGGCTGAGTGGGAAGAATTCACGATGGGAATTCCCAGTGAGTCATTCAGACTACACAATATTGTCACAATGGCAACCAATGTTGCCTCACAAAATCTCACCAAGTTGCTCTACCTACCCATACAGCCCATTTGCCCCAGTGGTGCGATGGATGGACCAACAGATGATTTCATCTTTTCTAACTTTTTAGGCATTTCTGAACGCACAGAACTGTCTGTTGTAGTCACACCACCGTTTCCTCACATTTTTGTTTCTTGTCGTTTATCTGGTGCATGGATTGGTCTTTACTGGTCAGTCAAGGCAAGAATTCACCTTACAATTTCTTCAGTCTTGCACTATGTTGTTTTGTCTTGCAGTATCCTGAATTAGAGTTCATCATCTAACTGTGCTTGCACGAGTAAAGAACGATTTGGCATCTTGAAAAGTTCCCGAATATAATATAATGGTTCCAAAACATTAGTTGATCAAACAAAAACAGGTTATTTAGCTTACCATAAAGATTGGAAACAGAACCTGTGGGATTGTAGTTACTGTGTAATAGAACTTAATAATCATAGTTGATTTAACTGTTTTACATAATTTAGTCTAATGAAACATATGCATGCTAAAAATAAAAAAAGAGGACCAAAGATTGAGCCCTGAGGAACTCCAGTAGCAATACAACTCAGTAACTAAGTTAATACATGATTGTAGAACTTTTTGTGTATGTTCCTTTACAAGTGTCTGTAGCAAATGTGTACAATAGTGTCTTATCACTAACTGTATTGGATTTCTTTGGCTAATTATTGTTTTTAAATGGCATATTTCAGTTAAGAACGTGAGAAATCATGGAGTAATTGGGAAATTTTCTTGCTGTTTCGTCTTCGATTAATATCTTAACAACATTTGAGTTCAAGTGTTTACTCCAGTTCTATTTTTAGCCCTTGTTAAGGTGGGGCAGGGTGGCCTTTTTGTGCAAAAGCTTTTAACATGTAACTCCACCTTTTTCACCTATATATCCAATCCATGGTGAAATCCCACGGTAGGTCCCTATTGTCTAAATGACTTTTCAGTGTTTGGTGTCAAGCTTCAGGAAGAACTTTTTTTTTTAATCCTGGAAGTTGGAGTCCAAGGTCTGTTCAGTGCCTCACCATTCAAACACAGTGGAGGACTGCAGAAGTGATTAATCCTTAGTAAATACTGACTGCACAAATTTGCATCAGATAGTATGCAAATGTGAAAATACTTCGGATTAATTTGTTTAGGTTTATGTGATTTATTTGTTATCAGTGCATCTGTTTTCTTCCTGCCAGGCCTGATGCTGCAGATAAATCTGGAGTTTGTTAATCTCTCAGTCAAGATTGAGGCTTGCTGAAAGTATATAGCTCATTTTAGCTTTCACTGTTGGAAAACATGCTCAATATGCTTCCTCAATCAAGAGTAAAGCGCTATTTGATCCACGTAGGAGGCCACTGGTGTCGTAGCCTCTTTAAGCCTTCGGGCCAAGCCTAGATAGGAAGGAATCATATTTAAATTCCAGTTTAAAAAAGGTGTAGCTAAAGCTTTTCTCTAAATAGGTGTTGTGAAGACTTTGTCTCTCTTTCTGTTTTCCCACCACACCCATAGCTGAATTGAAAATAAATGTCACATGTCAATACTGCACCCTTGGCAGTTTGTCTTGTGTTCTGACGTGTTGTTTAACCCTTTAAAATGATTACATAACCTTACAACAGAAACACTGTTGTTTATGCAAACAGGACCTGTCTAATAAGGACGCAGGATGATTTGTAGCCTGTCGTTAACTGCAGCTCCACTAGGTTTATTATAAAGCATTATGCTGTGCACTGCTGAGGTGATGTAAATACTGTAAAACCTGTTTGTTTTGCTTGGCTGACAGCACCAACCGACAGTGCTGGCACGCAGACAAGGTTTCGTGGCAAGTAAAACTTTTACTGTAGATTAGTACTTCGGATTATACAGTAATATGTTTGTCTGATCAGCCTAAATTTACAGTCCCCACTAATATACAGTCCCCCAGCAGATGATTTTTTTCCCCCACAGAGACCAGATTTGAATATTATTGAAGCGACTGTCTAAAACCAAGTCCAAAATGAACCAAAAACCAACACCAAAACTGGTACAGAACTAGTCCAAATCAGCCACAGATGATGTCTGAGATTAAGCTCAAAAACAAATTTAAAGAAGTCCAAAGTTCAAAATCAGTCTTAAACCCAAGTCCTAATCCGGCCCAAAACCAGCAGAGCCTGAAAGTTGTCTAAAACCAGAATCCTCAGCTTAGCATCATGCAGTGGGTCTGGGGTTCCCTAAAATGACAGAAGACACCAGAGATCTGAAACCTGACCCAAACCACCTGATCATAAATGATTTCATGAAGAAAAACCTAAATCTCTTGAAACCTGCAAAAAGTTCCCCTAGGTGCTGGGACCAAGTGCTACGTGCCTTGAAAAACTGTCCTAAGCTGGAGCTGGTTTAAAGCAAATTGTTGTCAGCATCCTCAATTTACTTTTAGAGGCTAAAACTTTTTTATGCAGCGTCTTACTCGGCCACACACAGAGTGCAGGCAGAGGCGCTGATACAAATCAATGAAAAAGGTATTACTGGAGCTAATGCCAAGCAAAGTGAGCTTGGTAGAGGTATCGGAAATCCCCGAAGGACATTTTTCCATTACGAAAAAATTACGGGAATTATGCCCTACTTGAACCTGAAGGGACAAAAGCTTTAATGCACTTCACCAAATAAAACCAAACAATTATTGGTAAGCATACAGACACAAAAAAGCCTGTGTGGTAGGTTAAATGCTTGTTTATTTCCCCTTCTTCTTCTTCTCCTCCACAGACCAGTGAGGCGGAACATTCTGGTAATGAGTTCTAACCTGTATCATAAGAAGCAGAACAGCAGGGGCAATTAGTCATATTTAGAGGGTAGAGACTCAACACGCTGCCCGATGGCTGGCCACACAGGTAATTGCTGAGATCTTCTCCGTGACCTTGGCAGCCTGCATCGCCCAGTTTGTGTTGACGGCTGCAGACATCAGCTGCTGCTGCCCTCAGTGACCATAAACTACACGGACAGTTTGTCCGCTTCATAATTATCATTTCACAATTAGTGCTTCTAAAACCCCCTAAACGTGCACTAATGTTGACACGTCATATTTTAGATTCTTCAGCTGTGAAATTACAGATTTGAGCCCAGCTTTTTTCGAGCACGTGGTGCTCGAGAGGGTCTAAATAACATCTTGTTAGTATTCATAACCCGGTATGAGCTTCCAAAACTAACTAAGAGAAAGTAAAAAGACAATTAGGGAGGAGAAGTATGACCGATAGTGCTTTCCAGATCCTTTAATATTCAGTTTAACCCCATTTGAAACAATTCAGTATTCAACAATCAATAAACAACAGCAGTTAAGCTGATTTTAGATGTTTTGGGGACCACCTGGAGCTGAGTACAAACTGCAGAGGTAATATATAATTCAAGGCCTTGTTTTCTGTTTGCATTTGCGTTGCTGATAATTCTGCGTTCCAACGGAGCTGGGAGTGATGTCACTCCCAAGTTAAGCGCGCTCCAGTAGTAAAGTTGGATTTTATTTTTGCTCCTTAGTAAGGTAGAACCATTGATGCATCACCTGAAATACAAAGCAGTGCTTGTGTTTTTTGCAGCACGTTCATGGATAGCGCCTGGTCAGTACACTGCATATGGCTTATTTAGTTTCTCAGTTTTATCTGCCACCACCTGGGATTGTTAAGTCGGGGTTGGTTGGGCAGCTCCAACTTTGGAAATTCCGATCCCCGACTTCAAATGGAACTCAAATAAGAACTCTGAAGTGCTGTCATAGCCAGCCAGAGGTTGGTAATTCATTTCATTGGTTTGTTTTATCAGTTTGTTTGTTTTTTGTCTGTTGATCAGAAAGATTATGCTACTCAGTTCTGGTCTGGTGTTGTGGTGCCAGTTTAGTTTACTGGGTAGAGCAACTGTTAATGGTTAATGCAGCGACCTAGGTTGGAGTCTGCACTGAGGTCATTTATCAGGTCTCTCCTGCTTGTCTGTCTTTTAGCATTCCCGTTTTTTCTCCACTGCTAAAAAATTGGGCATTTCTCATCCTATCTTGACAAATATGAAAGTGAAATGAAGAAGAAATTGGGAGACATTTTCTTGACATGAAAATATCACAGACTGATCTGGATTTGAATGTTTTTCTGGATGCATGAAAATGTCATGGTGTGGAGTGAATTTTCATCCCTTGTGGAGAGATGCAGTTGGCGCCTTTGTTGTGAATGTTTAGCAATTTGAGTGGAATAGCTAGCAAAGATTTTAGCATTGTGTTGTGTATTTAATCTGGTGCATAGAGGCTCAGTAAAGCCCGGACTTCACTTTTAAGGCTAACGTAAAGAGCTCTTGCTTAATCTTACACTAATATTTTTCAAAGTCGGTTTTTGTTTTTGCTGCTTCGAGTGTGTTTGAACAATCACAGTTCACCCGCGTCACTCTGTGTCACTCCAAGTGGCTTTTATGACCCACTCAATAGCAGGAGCTACAAAACACCCAGAATACAGATTTGTGAGAACTACAACAGGAGTGGAGAGCTGTTTTCTCCCCCTGCTGGCCATCAGAAAAAATGCAGGTTCAAGGCTCTTCCACAATGACTTCACTGCTTCCATCTTTTATGCACAGTCTATAATGCTAAGCTCAGTTTTTCCTGCCTCATGTAAACAGAAGTGAAAGTGCCTTGTTGTCTCTTTATGTTAACATTTTACTGAAAATCTGATCCCAGACTTTGTTTACACATAGCACACTCAGTTGTGTTTGCACTCAGTCTGGATATGAATGCATATTTTGCCCCGTAAAGCATTTGAATTTAATTTTTCATCCTTTACTGTTCAGTAAGGAGCAACAGAAGCAACCAAGAGAGAAAGATTAAGCTCATACCATGTATTATTTATTAGTATTAATTCACTTCTAACATGTTTATTTGCCAATTTTGTGTCTGCAGACTTACTTCACAATACAGTGAGCCTCTCACAAGCTTGACTAATGTGTATAACGTCAGCTTTTCAGATTCTTATTTATATATCATTGCAGTTTATTTAAGTACATATCTCTTTTGTAGTGCAGTTTAAGCTTATGTATGGAATATGTAGTTTATCTGTTTCCTTTCTGCTCGTCTTTGGCATTAGAGTGGCATTTGCAGCTTCCAAAAAAACTGCAGGAAACAGGCACACGGGCATCCTCGAACTAATGAAGCATCTCCCTCCAGGATGACATTGCTGCATTGCTCCAGTTAAGGATATAGGTCAAGAGAGGTTCAGACACAGTTAAAATCATCTCTAAAACAGTCAGTCTGCACCATTAATCCTGCGTAATGCTGCGTAAACTGTGTGCCTGAATGAAATGTGCGACTCTCTGTGAGCACAGCGAGGTTATGGCAGGAAGGCGACGGGCTTAATCCTCTTTTGGCTCCGTCACTTCTTCTGCAGAGTATTTTTAAGTCGTCTACTCATTCACATTTTTGTGTCGGTGATAAATGAATCAGACTGGTTATTTTCCTTGTGGGGTTTGCGGACAGAAAAAAAAAATCACTCTGTAAAAACATTTGTCCCTCTAGTATTCAGCAAAAAGAAATATATTCAGTTGAGGCGCTGCAGAGGAGGCTGAAGAATGTCACGGCGAGATAAGACTAAAAACCACAAAAAATCTATTAAAGACGTGTGGAAAAATGGATTCGTAATCTTCATCGACAGGCAGGAAGATTGTTTCCTTTGGTCACTGTGTAATGTTCAGGCTTCGGGTCACCAAACCTCGGAAACTGCTGTTTGTATTTGTTCCATTTTATTTATTTTTTAGTTCCCAAACCATCACCTCCTGTCTGCCCACAGATCTAATGATTGAAGAGGGCACAGTAAATTGTATGTTTCTTTCACAGGACAAAACCCCCCCCAAAACAATAAACAGGCATGCCCTTAACGGCTTTATTATTTTGGTTATTCATTTCATGCATTGTTATTTTCCCTGTCTGAGCTGCAGGACAGAATAGTGAGTTTGTGATTGATGGGTGAACCTGTGTGACCAGTGATTCTTGTTGTTCTCTGTGGACTGCATGCACGCTGTTGATATCTGTGCTTTGTTGTTCTCCCTTTGATGAAACCTGAGAAAGTACCCAGCCATGCTTGTTAGGTTTATTCGACGGCAGGAGGGAGGATGGCGCGATGTGCTGCCCCGTGGTGATGCTGACGGGCTCGCAGGCCTCTGCTCCTGCCCATGACGTGGTTTGATCTGTCGGAGCAAGAAGCTGAACAGCCTGACGCTGAGATTCATCAAAGCGAGTCATTTTCTTCTCCCTCCATCTATATGCTGTCCTCTGATACGCCTGTCTGTTTTAGATCTCTGCACCGTCATCACTGTGAAAGTAAATCTTTTATATTAACAGGACTACAGACAAGGCCATAATCATAATATTTATGAGGTTGTAACACAGGTTCAGGTGTAACATTACTAGAAGTACAGAGCAATTAAAAAATAAAATCAAAGATACTACTTAAAAAGCCAAAACCAAAAAATGCCTTCCAAAATTTGGGGGTTATTATGAATTTTTTTTTTTTTTTTTTTAAATTGAAGTGTTTATTGAACTTTCTGACCAATTTAAAAACAAATAAGTTAAATATTAATTTTCATTCTTGTGCAATTTCTTGCTCACACTTTGTTTATCTTAAACAAACAAAAACATATAAGGAGGTTGGGGTTAAAAAAATAACTCAGAAAAAAAACTCATGCATCAAATATTATACACCTTAAAGTTATTTGAGTTTCATTTGCAGATCAACTTTTTGAGATCTCTAACCTGAAATTTTCACTTGTTGATGGTAAAAAATTCTTCCCAGATGGGAGAAACGAGCTTCCATACTTCAAAAACTTACCAAACCAAATCAGAGCAGTGGATATACGAGTGGATCAAACCATTATAAACTCAAAGAGGGGAAGTTACAACAATATAGAATAGAATATAAAATAGAAACACACCCTGTTCCCTCCTCATGCTGTTACATCAGGTGGTTTGATTCACTTGTTAGTACCTCAGCATCTTTGTGAAAATCTGAAACGTTTGAATTTTATCGAGGCTTAGAAACAATCTGACTCCCATCTCCACAGTGACACCTACTGGCCACTCTTGGTGTCATCACATCTTGATAATGCTATTCTGTTAAAGAGCAGCACTGACGACTATTGCACAAGCAAAACAAAACACTTTACCTTACAGTACAAAGTACCTTGAGGCAAATGTTGTGGTTCGGCACTGTATAAACAAAACTGAACTGAACTGATCTGGTTTTAACATACGTGTTTCACTTGCTAAACTTCAGCTAGCCGTGGTCATGTGACCTGGGTGTTTTCTCCACAGGGACACCTACTGGCCACTTTTGTTGTTGTCACACCTTGAGAAAGCTAAACAGTGACACAGACAACAGTGCAACTGCAAACGAGGCTACTTGTTATACCAAGCTATCAATAATTATGATCAACACATGACCAGAGTCTGTTAAAGTCAGCAAGCTGTGACTGTAATGAAGTGAGCTTCAGCAAATACTGCTATCACCCTGTGGTGTTAACACACACGAGGCTGTTTCATAATTGCATAGTAATTCAGTGCAACACACAACAAATGCATTTATGAAATAAATATGTATGAATGAGGTGGGAATGAATGCAGCTCATTATTAGCTTATAGAAAACGAAGATCAGAAGATGATCATGTGACAATGTCTTGATTTTTTTCAGCATTTTTTTAGTTTAGTCAGCCTTTTGGTTTTTTTTGCAGATGACATTTTCAGTACTGGAAAAATCCATTCATGTATACCTGCACATTTGTTGCAGGTATACACAGGTATAAGATATAAATATGTAGATATACAGCACATTGTTCCTGCCAGTAAACCGGTGGATCACGTGTCCTTGGACACCTTTGCTTTCTCTGTGTCTTAATGTTGCTGTCCTTCAGCGCTTCCCCGAAGTTCTTCATCATCAGTATTCTTTTTTTTTTTTGCTTTTGTATCGTTTCTTCACTTCCTGTTTGCCTTCCTACTGCGCTCGTTGTTAACCACCATCATCTTTGTCTCATTTCCCCCTTAACAGTTGGTCTGTCCTCCAGCATTTTTCTATTCAGTTAAATTTTATTTATATGGCGCCAAAATCAGAAAAACAGCTGCCTTAAGGCACTTATCTTAATTTAAACTCTTGGCTCTGTTCATGTTTTTGCCATCAGTCAGTTAAAGACTTGCTTCTTGTTTTTGTTGTTTTTTGCTGTCACCCTGCATTTGCATTCACAATATACAAAATCTTGTCACAATTGTTTTGCAATCACTGGAAAACTTGAGAGGAGCGCAGCGAAGCCCCAACAACTGATTAATTGTCTACTTGGACTTCCATGTGTCTGTAAGCGGGTGCAGGATTCCTCATGGCTGCTAAATCCAGCTGTGCACACCACTGTGTTTTATTGGCCACTTTCTAAAACGTGTTTTACAGTTTGTGTTTTGTTGTTTGGTGCAAATTGAGCATTCCTATCTTGCATGTGCATGTTGGGTTTGTACAAATGTCTCCATAGAGCTGAACATAAATTATGCTAATGCCTCCCTCCCCATCTCACTCGTATGCCAGACAATCCAGTTGAAAGTTAATGAGCCCATTTGTCAAACACGCAGCTGTATCATCCTCTGGATTTGATAATTGATCGCCCTTTATTTTTAACAGAAATACGTTTTCAGGCTGCTTTGCACAGTGTGTACAGTGGAAATATGCTGACCTGAAAGCAAAATTAAATAATTAAGGTTAGTGCTGATGGTAGCGACGAGCTTAAACCGTAAAGAGGAGCTGACATGGATGGCATTGTGTCTACAGCGTGAAGTGTTGCATCTCTCCAGTCTCCTCTGAGGTGTTGGCACTCGGAGAGGTTTTGTTATGAGCATCATTAGAGGCATCTCTGTCTACCAGTGCACACTCATGTGTGGACTTGTAAGAGCACGTGTGTGTGTGCATATACGTAAAAATCTGTGTGTGTGGGCTCATGTACCTGTCCAAGTCTTCCTCACTGATCATGATGAAAGTCTGTTAATGAGGGGTTCCTGCAAACAGTTGGAAGCTGACCCATTCTGCTAGCTTCACAGTGCTTACGAGTTTATGAGACACACTAGCAGCTGTGACACTGCCGAGGGAACAGAACACAGTTAAAGGAGCGGTTAAATAATTTGGGAAATGCACAGATTTTCTTTTGTTTTGGGAGTGAGATGAGACTCGTACAGCTGGGTTTGTCAGCACCTTTAACCTAAAAACCAGTATTATTTTGACACAGAGCCTGAGCGAGCCTTAAAGGTGGAGTACTGTTGAAAGAAATCGGAGTGAAAGCAGACTCTGTGAAGAAACGACGACCAAGCAACGAGGAAACCCTCACATTACCTTACGGAAAAATCAGAAATGGCACATTTCCATCCTGTTTCTCTTTCTGACCATCACGCTCTCAGTTAAGTCATCTTCTTGTGTCTTCTTCTTCTGCAGTGATTTAATGAATCACTGGGGGGGGGTTGAATTAATCTACATTTATTTTTTCCAGTTAAAAATTGATATGCAGTTGGATGAAAACCAAGTTAAGGAGAATTTGTTATCTAATATCTTTTGTTTTTCAATCAGGGGCTCAGGGAGCATGTTTGGGTGGCTCTGTGATCTTACTGTGATGCTACCATATACCAGCTGTATATAAAAGATGGATGCAGCCACCTTGAAATTGCCTGCTAATTTGAAGAGTTTGGCATTTGGGCCATCTGAGTTTTGTCATACCAAACATGACCTTTTTCAGACAAGAGGGTAGAGCTGGGTAGCTATCAGCAAACACTATTGCTGCCTACCTAGGTTAGTAAGGTTGTAATTCGTTGTGGTAATGCTGGAATCTGTATTTTTGAACTCAGGAGAGCCAGGTTAGCTCCTGGTTCTTTTATCTGTTCTGTTAAACTGGGCTTACATGATGACTTCACCTCTGTTCTTGGTGAAACTCTTTGAGACAGTCCATCTTTTATATACAGTCTATGTACCAAAGTCCCACTGTCACGCCTTGAGTGGAGCATTTTTCGCTGTCACTACCTTATGAGCGAAGGGGTGGCTCTGACTGTGAAACCGAGGACTGCATGCTCATTGGCTAAAGAGCGTATGAACAGAATTTATAAAAGGAACCAGTGTATGTTCAAAATTACTTGAAACTATCAATCGAGCCCTTAAAATGATTAGAAAAGTGTTTGCTGATGTCACAGAGCAGAGGAGCTGAGGGGCGTTGACTTCTCTATAACTTGATGTGTTTTTCCAATCAGAGGAGTCGCCCCCTGCTGGCCAATGAAAAGTAACTTAAGCATTCAAACCTGGAAGCTACATCTGTCATTTATCGACAGTCTTCTTCTACCACATGTGTAAGAAATTAAAGTTAGTATGCTTTATTTCTCCACATGAAGTGCAAAAATCCTTCAAATTGAAACATTACTATATCAGGATTATTTTATTATTTAATTTTTAGAAAAATTTGCTTTGAGTTTAACTTAACATGCAGGTATTTTATAGAGTGGTTTTATGTTGCTGTTGAAAACTGCAATACAACTAAACCTTTATTAATAAAGAGGTGGTTAATGCCAGGATACAGAAGCATCCCCAGCCCTCCTGGTTTTGTATTTTTTCCTCTGCTTGCCTCTCGTGCTCATTTCCATGCCTGTCCTGTCTCTTTCTGTCTTCACCATCTTGTTAGTTTGACATCCTTTGCAGCACCTCAGTCCTCTAGCCTAAACTTTACTTTGTGAAAGCGCAGCACCTTCTGAAATGTTGCTTTGACAGTTCTGCCCTGAAGATAATTAGCATAGAGAGAGACAGGAGATGATATGGTGGGACTGTTGACAAAAATAGCCTCGTCTGACATGGCGGCTGATTAGATATTCTCCTCCAGCTCACAGAACTGGATCGTGTATCAGTTTTAATTACTCGCGATTCTGAAAAAAAAAGCGAAGATTTTAGGTTAAAATATGAGTTTAAAAAAAAGAACCGCAGACACGTTCTCTGGTCCTGTCTGTCAATGCTCCTCCGAGACGCCAGGTACTTGGGTGAATTTGACGGAGTTACTTGGGGAGATGTCATTGCCAGTGGAGCGTTATTGAAATCACTGGAGTGTGTTGATGGAGACGCTGCTCTGGGTTGTTGCTGAGCCACCGAGGAGCCGACAAACAGATGCCCAACCTCCTCAGCTCTGCTCCTTTTGGTGCTGAACACAAGCTGGCATTTAGAAAATTGTTTTTCTTATTTACAAAGTTTGGAAATCAATCAGCATGCTGTTTAGATGCCAGCTTATTTATTCAAATAGCTTAACAGGGAGGAGGTTTTACATCTTTTGCACCTTCAGGGAGGTTTGACTGAGAACAGTTGCTGTTTTCATTTGGATATTTGTTAGATATCTGAGAGGTGACAGATAGGAGAAGACTGCAGATGACACTGCTGCTGTGGTGTTTTCTTTATTCGTAGCAGGCCCGTTCTCATTCCCAGGACGTCAGATACTGCTGTTTTGTCACATCTGTCGGAGTCTCACAGAAATGCACAAGCTGTCCTTCAGCAATAGAGAGTATGGCAAGGGCATAAGGACTCACAGGGTGAGGCAGTGATGTAGATGATGTGTCTTGGTTCTGTGCTGTGTTGCTGTTTAGGTTTCTTTTCACCCTCTATATGTTCATACATCTCTTTGCATTTAATTTATAGTCATTATTAATCCCTCAAACAATCACAGCAGATGGCTGCCCCTCCCTGAGGAGGGTTCTACTGGTTAAAAGGGAGATTTTCCTTCCCACTGTTGCCAAGTGCTTGCTCATAGGAGGAGGTCCAATTGTCGGGCTGTTGTCTGTATTATTGCAGGGTCTCTACCTTTCAAAATAAAGCGCCTTGAGGTGACTGTGATTTGGTGCAATACAAATAAAACTGAATGAGGATCCTGATTTCTGTTTACACTGCTTTACAACAATAACCTCGCATGTTAAAATTAAAGTTAATGATACCAAGTGCGCTAAAAATACAGTGTCAAGAAGGTCCTCACGAGGCAACTGTGTGGTGGGCCTGGGAAGAATCTCTAACTGGACATTTGGAGCAGACCCTTTAATGTGAGGCTTTAACTGTGTCATTTTTCAACACGCAGGGTTACTGTTGGGATCTCCACAGTGGGTCATTTTGAGCCACTGTGGCTCAGGCGGTAGAGCAGGTCATCCACTAATTGAAAGGTTGGTGGTTTGATCCCTGGCTGCTCCAATCTGCCTGCCAAAGATACTGAACCCTGAAATTGCTCATTGGAGTGTGAGCACACATTTAGACTTAGAAAAAAGTGCTTTTATGAATGTGTGTGAAAGGGTGAATGAGACATGTATAAAGCGTTTTGAGTACTCGAGTAGAAAAGCACCTAACGGGACGCCAACTGCAGTGCCTTGGCTGACTACTTATTCGACGTCCACCCCTCTAACATGTTGCCTCACCGTTATTCCTGCTGGCAAACAGTTTTGGACAACAAAAGTGACATCACATCTGCTGGCGCAAGCCGCCGCTTCATTTTGGCCGGTCGCACAGCTCTCAATTTCTGTAACTGGCACCCTGGTTGAAGACGTGAGTGTACGATCAGGGTGGGTTTTTTTTTTAATGACACGAACAGGAGCTCAGAGATTCACATATTTGAAAAGATGAGACTTGTCAGCGCTGATGTGGAGACTTTGAGTGGTGATACTTATCGTTAAGGAGAATACTGCAGTGGGTAACCAATGGGCAGCCATGAAGACATCCACATTCATCCTTTGTGTGGAAACCGTAATGCTGGTGCAATGTAGAGTATTTAGCATTTAAAAAATATTCCATTATCTCTTTGTGTCCAGTAATTGTCGTCGTTGGTGGGTCAGTGAACGCTACCAAAGGGGCCTTCTGCGTTTTGGTCAGACTCCGGCTGCATCTGGCACAGCGGCAGTACTCGCCACCTTGGGATGACAGCACACCATCGCAGCGGCTTGTTTTGACAACAGTTGCGAGAAACATTAGCTGCTCTGAATTCAGTAATATGGGTGTTTTTCATTACCAGATTGCATGAATTGCTGTAACTTGTAGTTGAGGTGTCTTTATTGGGTGGGCTTGTCCCCGAGGCCCGTCCATAATGCCGACGCTCGACTAACCTGAACATCTTTTGGCTCTGTGGTTACGGGAGATTGTGAGAATTTAGAAATAGGTGTCCACTTCACCAAGACAGATAGCCCTCTTGGATAGTACTCTGCCAGGATATCAGAAGTCTGCTGTAAGTGTTAGGGTGATCTTTGAAGAATAGTGCAGTAGTTCCCAGTGAATATTTAATTTCATATTTACTTCCCTAAGTCGACCAGTAGACATGGAAAAAGCAAAGGTAAAAATGATTTTCTCATGCTTTCTAACAGAGTGGATGGAATATTTTCAGGGTGGTTGGTGGTTGGTGTTGGTTGAATAAAACCCAACAGCTTACG
The DNA here is from genome assembly GCA_015107715.1 of Tylochromis polylepis. Classification (NCBI taxonomy): domain Eukaryota; kingdom Metazoa; phylum Chordata; class Actinopteri; order Cichliformes; family Cichlidae; genus Tylochromis; species Tylochromis polylepis. The sequence goes on along the minus strand of VVHJ01032726.1, from coordinate 14,410 downwards.
CCATCGTCTCAGGCTCTGGGACTATCTGTGCATACACACCTGAACCCATAGAGAGATTTGTGTTCAATATCTTATTGAAAAACCGCAGGTGTTAATCTGCTGCTCTGCTCTTCTGGTTTCAGTCTTTCCACCAGATGCTGCAGGGATTTTTCCTCCCTTATCAGCCGCCGGGGCATTAGCGAGGTCTAACCCTGATGTCGGCTGATAAAGCTCACAGTTGGTGCTCCAGTCAGTTCAAAGAGGTTTGATGAGGTTGATGTCAGGGCTCTGTGCGGGCTGTCGTTCTCGTCATGTTGGAAAAGTGTTTTCAAAAGAAGTGAGGGGTTCTAAAGGCATCAGAAACAACAGGATGGGGTTTCCACATACTTTCAGTTGGCAGCACAGAAACCAATTCCCCACAACTCCTGGGTGCAAGCGCCCAAACGGCGTTCTGTGACACACCCATGTTGCCAAAGCAGCCGGGGTGCCTCAGCTCTGTTGACACCGATGTTATCCACCCAGCTCCGACCATACTCCACCTATCCTGTGTAATGACGAGCACCCGGCACCGCTGACTCATCCTGGAAACATTAGCTCAGCTGACACTGGTTTCCACCGCTCTTAAAAACAGCCTGTGGCCTCTGCGGACTATTAGACACTTTCAGCTGAAACCAGAGATGGGCATCCACACCAAGAGGAGCCTGAACACAACAGGATACGACGTCACCGCGGAGCGGGTACTCCCAGAGCTCCTCAAATATTTTCACAGTCGTAATTGAACCTAATTGTGAGATGAAATCCACTGAAGTGGCTGCAGGAGGTGGAGGCACGCTGATGTCTCTTTCACAGCTCTGCAGCTGAGCGTAGCCGAGCTGCCAAGCAGCTCCCAGAGAAAATACATCACGTCAACATCCTGTCACCCGCTGATGCAAACAGGAGAGCTCATGTGGATGAGGGAGTGTCTGAGGTGGCCCACAAGTAAACATTTCTGAACTGTGATGGAGTGCAGCAAGAAGATAGGTTATTTGTCTCTTTCTCTGCGCCGCGACCTGTGATGCAGTGACTCAGCATGAGGTGAATGGGACAAGAAGTCGGTTGCATCTGCAGCGGTTCCCCTCGGTGCCCGATTTCTTTAATTTACATCAAAAATTGCACTCGGAGTCAACGACTGGGACAGAAACACTTCGCCTAGAGCACGAGCCTAAATGGTTTTGTGGCTTCGAGGTTTGCCTCAGCACTTCGGTTCCCACTGTAAGTGCAGAATAGCATTTTCCCCTCCGGCCCCACCTACGAGTTCCCACTGAGCCAATTTAATCTACATGGAAGTGACGTCGTGATGATGAAATTCACTTTTCTAGGCCGTGGGAACGTTTTATAAATAGGACACAGTCGTGGATTAAAAGGATTTACAGTTATTATTCACAGACCTTCAAACACTGCAGCATTATTATCATCATTATCGTAATTTATGAGTTTTCATTCTTTTCTGAGCTGCAGTTTCCAGTGTCTGTGTATCTCTTTTCCAGTGTTTTTATTCATCAAATGAAAGATATAATAAGCTCATAACATGCAATACTACACAAACACAGACATCATAGTCTCAACATATGCACTAATTCCTCCTTGTTAGCATCTTGGCGATAGTTACCAAGCCCTTCATTCAGGACACCTTGCCAGTACCAGGTTGAAATCCCCTTTTCCTTCACTCCTACTTTAATTCTTTGTGGCACAGATTCAACACGGTGCTGGAAACATTCCTCAGAGACTTTTATCTGTATTGACATGAGAGCGTCGCACAGTTACTGCAGATTTGCCGACTGGCATGTTATCTCCTGTTCCACCACATCTGGTGACGTTTGAGTAAAGTGAATTCATTGTCATGTTCGAGAAACCAGTTTGAGATGATTTCATCTTTGTGACGTGGCGGGTTATCTTGCTAGAAGCCACTATTGGAAGACACTGTGGTCATTAAGAATGATTCACACAGTCTCAAACCCTTCTTCAGTTTCAGTTCATTCACAAATCAGTTAAAATACAAATTCCAACATAATAATATATAAAGTAGTTATTTGTAAAACGGGACTCCCCAAAAGCTACTCAGAGCTTATGAATAGGTGCCCAAACATCAGATGTTATGCACCAAATATACATATAATTCCCAACACACATCATCATACTAGCTAAAATTATCCCAAGCATCCTAACACATAAATAAGACAGCAGCAGAGAAATAGTATGAACCTCATATGGAGAGCTTTTGCAAGTTTTAACAGATGCTCACCGTCAAACAAGGTTCAGAGTCAAACATATTTTAGTAGCAAATGTTTTTTTTAAGTCTGAGGACAGAAAAAGATGTTAACATTTTTAAAGTGCTTTGAAGCTGATTCCAAGTTTGTGGACCTCTACAGGTCACACTAAAACGTTGCCTTTAATTTTGCTCTTTTTTCCCCTCAAAAGGAGTTTTTCTGTCCCGTGTTGTAGGTGGGGGAGAGTGAGCTCACAAATCCTCATGTACTGCACTATACATAACACAAACATTATGAAAATGTTAACTTCACTTAACCTCAGAAGTTCGTAACTATGTAAAAGAGTATCAGAGCCATCTGACTTGGGCTGGGTCTGTGACCCAGCATTTTGAGTTTATTCTGTATTTTTGTGTTTCTTATGTAAGGTTTGATTATAAGTTCTTGTGTTATTCTTATTTAGGGTCTAGTTGAGTTTTAGTTTAGCCATTACTATCATCTGTCTCCTTGGTTTTTGTGTCTTGTTTCTTGTCTAGTCTGTCATGTGTTTTATGTCTGTGTGTTCCATATTGTCAGGCTTGTGTTGTCATGTCTATGTCTCTCCATGTTTCCTGTTTTATTTTGAAAGTCTTGTGTTTCTAAGTTCAGTGTGTTTAATTTTACTTTTCCCTGTGACGTCGCTATGTTCATTCTGATGAGCTGTTTCCCCGTGTGTTTCCACTTCCCCTGATCACCTCCTGTGTGCATTTAGTCTGTGTGTTTTCATTCGTTCCTTGTCCGGTCGTCTGATATGTTCATGTCATGTTTCCAGGTTGTTCTGCGTATCCATGCCAGGTCTCCGTGTTCAAGGTTTTTTCATGTTTTAATCTTAGTTCACCTAGTTTAGCTTATTGTTTAGTTTCGCCTTTGCCTTTTGTTTTTTAATGTTTTCCGGCCTTAAATAAACGGCTCGTCCTTAGTTAAATCACAGTTTTGTTTTGCGTGTTTGCACTTGGGTCCTCCTCCTCACTCCACACAGTCTACTTCAGTCAGACTGTGACACCATGATATAGCCCGTATAACTTTTCTTTTGTCTCAGTTTCTCTGCAATCTCACCAGTTCTTACTGGAGAGATTATTGCTCTCCAATTTTGCTGTACTATAAGCGTCACAGCACCTTTTGAGACCCCCAGCAGCTTTTGATAAAAAAAAAACCCTCTCTGGGATGAAATCAAGTTTCTCTTTTATAAAGGTGAAATGTTTCAGAAGTTAGAAGGGACAGGGACGTTTCAAGTAAGGCCAAAGGTAACATATCTAGCTCTCCACAAACATCCATGAGCTGAACGCACAGACGGTATTCATTCTCGTTGTTTAACCCCAGAACGTGCCTCAGAATATTCAAACAATTTTATATTTCATCAGTATCAGTCTAATCCAGGAAAGGCTGTCTGTATACATTTGGGTGCATTGCAAAAAAAAGAAAAACTGCCAGTAGCTAATTTGACATGCTTTATTCGGCACAGAAATGTAAACAAATCTGTGTGGATTTGTCTGGAGCCTCGGCTCTGTTTGAACTCTCCGCTGTTGTCAAGCACATTCCCTCTCAGCCGTGCTCACATCAAACAATGAACCTCAGAGCCGGCCATCTCAAAAGACCAGTCGGGCTGATGGAGTCGAGAAGCCCTCCTCATTATTTACACATTATCTTGCGTAGCCGGCTCTCCCAGAAAGAGCCAGACTCATTCATTCATTTCTGCGTCTAATGGGAGAGGTTTTTGCACCTCGCTCTGCTGTCAGAGCGATTTTCTTCCCTCCCTGCAGAGAGAGGGTTTTGGCCTCATATGAGAGACACAGCGGCCATGACTTTAATTCTCTAAGTTTATTCATTCAAAATAGAACTTCAGTTAAGACGACAGTATTTAAAAGAGTGTCTGCGTGTTCCCAGCCAACGTGGGTGAAACCGCGACATCATGGTCGAATCTGGTCACCGCAGATGGACGGCTGTTGACAACGTCTTACAGTTTGAATTAAAGCCGCACATTAAAGAGAAGTATAAATGTTCCAACATACAAACACATAAACAGACACATAATCAACCATACGGTCAGATGTTAATCCCAACATACACATGACCCAAAATAAAAGACAAAGATGAAAGCTGCACTTTAAAAACGAGTTTTCAGCAGTCGTTTAAAACAAGTCACAGAATCAGCCGACCTGATAGGCTGAGGAGGGCTGTTCCAAAGTTTGGGCACCGCAACCTCAAAAGCACGATTGCTTCTGGTTCTAAGCTCAGAGTGTGGGGCAATTAGGAGACCCTGGTTAGAAGATCGGAGAGCCCGGCTGAAGTGACGCAGGATTAGGTGTGACCTGGGTATTTAAAACACCTAAATTCAAAGATTAAGGTCTCCATATGATGTATCTTAAATAGCACGTCTTGTATGAAATTTTGTAAAACAGTATTAGCCGAGCCATCAGCTGATGCGGGCTGGTGCTGAGATCAGCTGAGCCGCCCGGACTGTGGCTGAGCTTGAGGCCGTGCGGCTCGTGTTCTGCGACCTCCCCACCCTTCCCTGCACGTTCATGTAAACTGGAGATTTTGAGAGAGATGCGGAATGGAAAGACGAATCCGGAATGGCTTGCAGATCTGCAGCTACTTTGGTCAGCAGAGCCATCGGTGGATGTATGCTGGCACTGAGCTCTGTCGGGGTTATGGCTGAGCTGCACTTTGTGGCTTGCTTGAACTAATGCACATAGACAAACTGAGACGGTAATCCCTGCAATAGTTACACAAATATCACACTGTTTCTCTTGCTTGTAGGTGTACGTGGGAGTAGTTCTTTAATCTTGAACTTGAGAACAGGAACAGGGTTTTCCTGGCTCAGATGTGACCTTAAGGAGGGACTCCACTTGTATGATCATATAATAAAAGCAATGAGTTTGCGTTTCCTTATTCAACAAATCTGCACATTTTTTTGTTGTTTGAAACCATTTCAGTCTAAAAAAAAAGTGGTTTAAGCAACAATTTAATTACAATTCTGGCGATTTTTCCTTTATTCTGACTAAAATCTGTTTGTGGAACATGAAACAAAAACCCTGACTCAGTGGGTAGAAAGGTGGAGAAACTGCTGTGTCACCTGCCAGTCAGCAAGGATCATCTACATCCAGTCTGATGGGATAACTGGCTCCTGTGTGGTCACATTCCCCTCATAAGTAAAGTCTGCCTGACCATTTGATCCACGTGGAATCAACAGATTAACACTGTTTCAAGGTGTGGTCACGCAAGCAGCCGTGCTACCTCCTCCCACTGTACCTGTTGCCTTGTTACCACCACTCCTATCTCTGTCTGTTAAACTTTAATGGGAAGTCAAACCCTCTGCGCTCAGGTGTCACTGTCGCTGCCTCGCTGATGGTGGTGCGAGACGAGGGGCAGAGGTGAAGAGGACACAGAGAGCAGGAGATTTTCACCTGCATGCGTTTTCATGTCTGGTTATATTTAGTTTCTTTTCTCACCTTCAGCAAATCCCATGAAAAGGCTGATAGAGAGCTCTGCTTTATGCAAAAACTGTTAAAAACACTGAGAGATGCACAGTTTATTTCCATGTAGTACTTTCTTTTTGAGAAACATTTGGTAAAAACTGCAAGAAATGAAGTAATATACGCATGTGATCTGTTTTTTGGCTGACTGTGACAGATGTTGCAGATTTGTTTTTCAATAAAAAAAATATTATCATGTAAAAAAAATCCCATTTCAACTTAAATTTGATGCTATTTATCTTCATGTATATTACATCGGTGATTTCCACATACAGTGCCGGGATGCTGTCGCAAGACATAATCCTGTTATTTGTTCATTACAGGCGACATAAGGATGTCGAGTGTCAGCTGGGAAGCACGCACATTCCTCCTCATGCACAGCAGCAGCACCAGGAAGTGTTTTACTTTGAAATACGCCACATTAAAGAGGCACGTTTTGGATTAAAGCTGCTCTGTACTCTGAAAACAGTAAACCAGCAAAACTTTTGAGCTAAAAAAGTTGCACGTTCTGTTGTAATGAGTTGTTTTGTGTTTGCTCAGGTAATGTTTTATTTACCTTTATGATGGATTAGAGCTGTGCTGTTGGCACACGGGGACTCACTGGTCTCCACTGCACTGTGGATGAAGGGCGACGTGGTTTGTGTCTGGCTGAGGGGAACAGAGGAGTGATGATTTACAGAAACATCCACGCTCTCTCTTCTTTTCTTTTTTCATTTTCTCACCTTCATTTCCAGCATCTGTTCCTCTGCCTCACATTAGCCTCATCAGCCATAGATCACTCTAACAGGCCGCCGCCCACTCGGCCTCGTTTCCACGCAGGAATCCCATGGCAACAGTTGAGTCATTTACTCTGGGAGCTGCTGGGGTGATGATGTAAACACGTTGAGAGTGTAGGCAACTACGAGTGTAGTGATGACGGAGGCTTAGGCGTCTGGGGTAAACCGCCTTCGGCTTTATCTGTGGCACATCTTTTCAAACACCTGAGTTCCTGGCTTTTGTCCTTCCTCGTGTTATTACGCTCCTGAAATAAAATAATAACGCCAGTTGGAGCTGATGCTGATTGCTTATTAAGGCTCTGAGGCTTTCATTGTGCAGTTATTCAGGAGCACCAGCTGCAGTTAATCTTTTTTTTTTTTCTCCACACTGCAGGGGTCCTCTCTGCTCACCTCTTAAACACCAAAGCTGTTAATGTGCTAGCTGAGCTTTTCACGCCAAACCACAGCAGCTGTCCGTAACCGTGATTATGGGCCAGAAGCAGGTGAATGGAGCTGATTTCCCTCAGACAAAATGCAAATGTGTTCTGCAGCTTTTATGGAAGTTTATTGCTGTTAAAGCAAACAAGAGGGACACAGTTATTATTGAGCCGTTCCCCTTTTATTATATTAGCCCCACTCAGTCTGAAAATAAGTGCTTATTTCATTGTTCCAAAAATAATTTCTGTGTAATGAGTAAGCTATTATTGTAGAGTAAGGTATAATTACTTAATTTCATACCGCAGCTTAACTGTTTTGAAGCTATTTACCCAGTGATGTGTCTTTAATGGCCCGTGTTGTAAGCTTGAATATTGTTTTTATATAAATAGGGTAGCTGACAAGCCGCACAAACCTGTGCAGATAAACACCCAGAGGACAAACACAAGCAGCACAACGGGCTTTCATGTTGGACTGGATTTGGCATCCTCACAGAGACCCACAGTACAATTAAGATGTTCTTTTTAACGATGGCAATGCTGACAATGTGCTTCACATTTTTGCTTTTATTCACATTGTTATACGAGCACTGACGACATGAAAACAATGCGAAACAGCTTAATGAGTCATGAGTTTGCCTGTCAGGAGACAGATTTGTTTAGCTTTATTCTCACCCACTTTATTCTTTCACTTTTATTTTCACTTGTTGGTCAGGCTTAAACACCAAAAACTGCTGGTTTTGTTTAGGAACGGATCATGATTAGGGTTCAGGTATGCCCCTTGACATCATTAGACCTGTAGGTTGAAAAATGAAGGTTTCTCTGTGGCTTTTACATTTTAATCATTATTATTTTGAGTCCATATGTGATGAATATGGGGTGAGAAAAGCTTGATTTAGACTGGTTGAAACTGGTTGCAAAGAGAATCCTGCGCAATAAACTCCTTAAAATTGCTCTGCTTTGCTAGCCCGTAGTGTGCAGCATAAGACTTATTTGCAAACGTTGTAGTGAAACCTGAAAAAGGGCAACCCAGAAACAGAGAAAATTTGCCTTCAAAGTAAAAGCTGAATGATTTTTCAGAAGGTGCAACTTTTACTTTGAAGGCAAATGTTCTCTGTTTCCGGTTTGAGTCGCACTTTTCAGTCTCAGTGCTGCTTAGCGAGCAGTTTGAGTGTTAGCAGACAAGTTTGCCCCTGCAGCATCATACTGTATACCTCATTGCAACTGATTTCAACCACCAACTGCCGGCAGAGCTGGTGTGCAGGGGGAGCGGGGAGTGCAGTTTTTCCTCGCCATATGATCGCCAGCAGGTCTCAGAGCCCATAAAAACTCCCAATAAATTAATAACTGCTGGATCAGTGCTGTGTTTCCTGTTTGTTTCCTCTGTTTCCAAGTAAGCAGAGTTATACCTTATTCAGGGCTGACTAACACATGGATCATGTTTTAAAAGCATTGTAGCTCATAAATGCATGAAGAGGAAAAAAAGAGGAACAAAGAGGAAAAATGTTGTCAAGTTAATGCGAATCTACCATGTCGCCTCTCTGTGTATCCTGGAAGGATACTCCTTCTGACATTCCCCTTTAAACTCTCATTTCCAGCTCCATATCTATTCATAGTTCAAAATAATCCTTATTTATCTCATTATGTCGAATATCTAAAACAAGCTGTTAAAGCTCCCTCCCCTAAAATATTGGCTTTATTTTAAGCCGGCTTTCTTCTGATTGGCTGCCCCTCACAAACACAACAGGTTTGAGCAACAGGTGGGTGGGGCTTCTGTTCTCACCATAAGGACGCCCCCTCTCACTGACATCCTTTTATTATTTTTATACTTTACTTACACATGTACACTGACCTTATTTGAAGCTTTGGCCATATTTAATATGAACATCTGCCACTTTTTAGTCTTTTTGACCCTCATCTGACTCAAGGATCTGTGGAGACAAGATGTTGCTTTTTACCCCCATTAGATAAATTTCTAATGTGCCACTAAATCTGACTTCTTTTACAAATAAAATCACCTTTCTACTACTAAGACATTAGTTTTCCTGACTTGGCAAAAACCACCTTAATTGAAAGTTAGTTGACCCTCTAGCTTTTGTCCAACTACTTTTCTTCTTTATTAATCTTTAAAATAATTTGGCCTGTCCATCGTCAGTAACTATGTCGCGTTAAAGGAGTACAAATACAATTTCATGGCTCGTTTGAAGTAATTAATAATTAAAGTCATTTATAGTAGGACAGCAGAGACTGAAAGGTGGACATGCTCTCACTGCTTGCTCACTGAAGCACACAGATAGCTGCCAGCATATTTTAGTTTACACAGACTTGTGTTGCTGTAAGAAAATAACTCAAATGAATGTTTGTTTGTTTTTTCTCAGAACTTTGCTGCGTCTGCTAAATCCTCTTTGGTTGTTTCAGTGTGACTGAACGGTGAAATATGTGAATCACACATTTCTGTGCACCGTGTTTCCTTTAATGCACTGCAGCAAACCTGCAGGTTCCTGCAGCAAACCGTCAAATCCAGACCGCTGCACGGAGTCAAATACAGTTTGAAATCAGAACACGCGAGCAGTTCAAGAGTAATTCAGGTGTGTCATCACATAGCTGATGACACACTGCTCCCCACAGGAGGGTGTTTTTACACACAGGGTAACCTTAGAGAGCACTAGAGGCTGTGCAACACCCATCATGGACTCCCCTCTGCGTGAGCGTTCCCGCCGCTGACAGCTCACCTCTTATTTTAGCTCGATGCACTCTGCGTGCCCTCTCTTCAAAAACTAATTTTTGTCTGAGAGCAATCAGCAGAGAAGCTCCGTGATAAGATGCATGAAGATGTCACTGCTGATAGCGCGATGCCTCTGAAACAAGCTGTCACGCTACAGGGGTGCAGTAAGCCCCCATGTTAGCTCTTCTTGAGCCTCAGAAATTAATGTGCCTCCATGTTGCTGTCATTTAGTTTCACATGGTGGCCAGCTTTTTCTTAGCAACGGCTAAGATCAGCTGGAGAAGAAAAAATCATGTCTGTATTGTAGTACATGGTAGATAATAAGGCTAAAGATCATCAGATATATTAAGGCGTAGATGAAATATAATAATAATAATAATAAAAAGTTAGGAGTTTTGAGAAAAATAAAGAAGCTTTTTTTAATCTGCTGGTAAGTCTAACCTCCTGAGATGACAAATAAGCCAAAAGCTGCAGTTCCTTTAACAGCCAACTCCAAAAGAGAGGCATCCTCCATAGACTCGCATGTTAAAATTTCCAACAGCAACATCAAACATGGTTACAGGGTGCTACAACGAATGGTTTGGGGGGTCTGTAGTTAATTTCACCTGCATAACTTTATGGGAGCTGGGTTTTTTTTTTTAACATATTCACAAGTTTTAATTATACTGGCCTAAAGTTATGAGTGAGTATATACGAGATGAATTCCCACCTGCATTTTGAAGTTTGTTCTTCCCAGAAGTCACCATATTCTGGAGGATGAAAGTAGAGTCGGGCGGATAAATCCAAATATTGATAGTATCGATACCAGTGCTGGTATCGGTATCAGATGGATACTAGCACAATAGGACCAATACTTTATTTCTATCTTCTAATTTCAGTATGTAGCCCACTCAATTGTCTGAACCTTTCTGTGTTTACTGTCACATCTATTTGTGGCTACAGCACATTTAAACAACAGAAATATATTAAAATCTGTTTTTGGTCGTATTAACAGTATCGGCAGTACAGGTCTGGAGACCAGCACTGTCTTTTTGTAGTAGGCAGTAACCATGTTTAATGCTGCTGTACAGTCAGAAAATTTAACATGGGCGTCTATGGGCACTGACTCTAATTAGCTTTCTAATCAGATTAATCTAATTAGCTTTTTTGTCATTTTATTGACAAAATTTGTCTACAAAATAATTTATAGGCAAGATTATTTGTACAGCGCGAAAAGACACGAGTCGAGAACGTGAAGATTATATTGAGGTAACGTGTTAAGAAAACGCAGTGGTGAATTCCTGTTAATAAATATATAGCTTATTAAACAATTTAAGTAATGATTTCAGTTTTACTTGAACCTGAATCTTAAAACTGCATTTAACCCCCTGAAAGCTTTCCCTATAAATGACTAAAAGCTTTTACCTCCTGCACTGGACGCTGCGCTGAGTGTTCGGCAGTATTATATTAGCATTATCAGTAATGCAGAGAATGTTGCTAAACATAGCATTTACATGGTAATTGCATAGTCTTCTGTGTAATTTAAATCCAGGGAAGGATAAAAATAAACCACGAGCAGGTGGTTTGGCAGGTACTTTATGACTCACTAGATGAGTCATAAAAGGGAATTCCTATGATACTTGGCCATCTCTAGGAAACACCCCAACCCTGCTGAAGAGAGGAAAAGGAAAACCTCAAACTTCTTTCTGGAAACACCAAATTAACAGTAATCTGTTATCACTTTAAGACTCTTAAGTGTTTCTGAATGTGTTTCTTAGGCTCTTCTACATCGCATGGTTGAGTTATATCACCGTCGAGATCAGAGCGATGAAGATGATTTGCAAAGACAATCTGTGTGTGCAGGTAATTTTTGTGGCAAACCCGTGGGAAACCTGAGCTGTAGCATTGTAGTTCATAGTCAAACCAGGATTTCTCCCTCTAGCTATGAGTGCTATCTGACCAATCACAGCCATGCGGTATTTGACTAGCAGCAGAGGAGCTGATTTTACAGGAAAGTAAGATGAAACTATAATGTTGTGAAAATAAGAGGGGTTTAAACACATAATAAAGACTGAAAGCAACAGCTACTGCAGACAATCAAGCAGTGTGAGAGTTAAAGTATTAAAAGTGCTGCGTTGAATGTGTGTCTGCTTTAAGTGCTTTGGTCAGTGATACCGTAAAAAAAACTGCAAAAGAGTAAACTTTAGCCTATTTGAAGCGATTTAACGTAATTAAGTTCAATATTTAAATGTGTGTCAGGCAGTTTTAGTTTTTAGTCTTTCAGCTGCAGGCCCGGTGGTGTTAAACAGTGTGAGAGCAAGCAAAGACTAAACATAAAAACAGAATAACTGACTCGTCTTAGGATCATAGAATAAGGTTTATAGAACAAAAACACTGAATCTATGAATATATATTTCTAACTGAAAGTGAAAGACTTTAGTGCTCAGAGGTCCGAGGGATCTTACAGGAATGGTGATGCTGTCATTAGGTGCTGATTTCATACCTGCTGATCTCTGATCTTGAACATAACCTGCTCTAGAGCAGGTAGGTTACCATGGTGATGTATGCGCAGACAAAGTGAGCCATGAACCTAAATCCTGCTCTGTGGTGCAGGGCTCTGCTCAAACATGAGCCGTCCTAAGCACAAACCAGCACCATCACCTCAGCTTCTCCATAAGGCCTCTTCTTTTAGCTCAAACGATCATGTTTCCTTGTTTTTTCCAGGCAAACTTAAGCGTACACAACAAAAGAAACAGACCAGTGACTCGCACACTGCAGAGCTCCACGTTTACCTGGCACGACAAAAAACGTGACGTCTCAAGCACACCTGCCCTCTATCAGATGGTAACGCTTATGTGCGCCACCTTAAATTACACGCCACTTGTCACATTGTATAATCAGCCTGATAATAAACCATGATAGTCCACACCCACAAACACACACACGAATGTTCCTTTTGTGTACTTTTAAACCTTAAAACGTCCAACTTTCAAACCTGCCTGTTCAGCCGACAGCCGCTGTGAGTTCTGTCCTTGATTGTGCTGCAGTGCCGGCTTTGCTTAGAGTTGAAGATAACAAAACAAAGCGTGTGTCTCGGCTGTTAAAGACACCCCGCTGTGTAATGAGTCTCAGCCCTCATTATTCGCAGCAAAAGGCTCTCCTCTTCCTTTCAGGAGTGACAAATCTCTCGTTCATTGATGCCAGTGTAGCTGCTGGGTTAGTCTGTTTATCATGCGTAGAGGTTTCATGTCACTCCATCCTGCTCTTTGTCAACCCTTTGTAACTGTGACAGCAGCTGTTGAGTTGATTTACTGTCTCTGTGTGTCATCAGAAGTTGGCTTCATGGTCTTTCTGTGTACATGACGCCTGCATCTCTGAAGCATTACCGATGCAGGACGACCCCGAGGCTGGTGATGGTGATGAGTGAGTGGGATGCTGGTGTGTTTAGTCTCACTGAAGGTAACAGAGCGTTGGAAATGGTGTTAATCACAAGTTTGCTCACTTTCTGTTTCACCTTGTTCTTGTCTGCGTAAAGTGTCCCTGTGTGCGGGTTCGAGGCAGCTTCTTTGTCACATTTAACAAAACTCTGACCCCCTTTGACGATCGGCTAAGTGGGTGTCTCTGTTTTTAGTTTCCCGCTTTTCGCACATGTGCTCAGCCTTCGCAGCTCGTCACAACGGCTATTCACTCGGACGGATCCCTGAAGAACTCCAGATTAAGTACTTTAAAGTGCACCAACAGAGGTGGGAAGCACTTTTTATGCAAGCGCAAATTTGATTTTGGTTTACTTTCCACGCCACTTTCTACTTCTCCTCGATTAAATTTTAGGGGGAAATGCTTATGTCATTACTGCGTGACTGACATAGATCACGTCCTATAAAACGGATCTGAGGAAAAATCAAAAGTTTGAATTTTTAAAACTTCTCAAATTAATAAAATGATCAGCAAATATAAAAAATAATCTATAAGAATGTTTCACAGGCGTCACCCCATGATTTAGCAGCTTGTGGAACCACCTTTAGCAGCATTAACTTAAAGTCATCGCTTTCTGTTTTACTTTATCAGACTCTCACATTGTTGTGCAGGAATTTTTTTTATCACTCTTCTTTATTATGTTGCTTCATTTCATTGAAGTTTGCAGGCAGTTGTTTACATACAGCTCTCTTAAGGTCTGTTTTAGTCGGCTGGAGTTCTGGACTTTGGTCATTGCAGCACTATGAGTCATTTCTTTATCAGTCACGCTGTTGCAGTTTGCTGCTGTGCTTGGGATCATTGTCCTGTTGTAGGACCCAGTTTAGGGAAAGCTTTAGCTGTCGGACAGATGTCCTCACTTTTGACTCTAGAGTACTTGGGTGTAGAGGAGGAGGAGTTCATGGTCAACTCAGTGACTGCAAAGTGCCCAAATCATGACCCCTGTGCTGACAGTTGGTACGAGGTGTTCATGATATCCTGTGTTTGGTTATCTTTTTAAAAAGAAGCGATTTTCTCAATTCAATTCAATTCAATTCAATTCAATTTTATTTATATAGCGCCAAATCACAACAATAGTCGCCTCAAGGCGCTTAATATTTGTACAGTAGATCGTACAATAATAGATACAGAGAAAACCCAACAATCATATGACCCCCTATGAGCAAGCACTTTGGCGACAGTGGGAAGGAAAAACTCCCTTTTAACAGGAAGAAACCTCCGGCAGAACCAGGCTCAGGGAGGGGCGGCCATCTGCTGCGACCGGTTGGGGTGAGAGAAGGAAACAGGATAAAGACATGGTGTGGAAGAG
>VVHJ01032725.1:0-10189 GCA_015107715.1 Tylochromis polylepis | reverse complement strand
GGGGGTGATGCTGTTGAATGTTTACCCAGGAAGTCATGAATAAACACTCACTCACACACACACACACACACACACACACACACACACCACACACACCACACACACACACATTCACACGTGCACATACATACACAGTGCCTTAGCTTTTTATGATGTACCAAATGGGGTTACGATGTGGGGGCTGTGTACTTGTGTGTGTAAATGTGAATAAAAGGACGGCGCAGGGGAAGCGAAGTTTGAAGTCGTCTGGAGTCATACAGACGGACTTTCCTTGTGCAAGTAAAATCGCGATCGGTTTCTGTGTCTTGCTTTCGTTCACGAGAAGAAATCTCAGCACCAGCGAGGCCTGCCAAGCGCAGACCTGACACCTTGTGTACAATTTCTTCAGGGAGACACCCTTCATAACCTCAGGATGCATAGCTACAGTGTAATACACTGAAAAAAAAAGCTGTACAAATCAGAAAAAAAATCATTTTCCACTAACTACCACAGAGGTGAAGGTTGGCATTTTTTTGGCACTGATGTGCTGGGGTAGTAGCAGCATCAGACTAAACAAACTCTGCCCTGCGCTGCTCAGTGGATTCCACAAAGGAGATGAGATGGTAAAACGACTGGCTTAGTTTTGGAGCATTTTACAGGGTGAAGTGCTAAGTTATCAGTTAATGCGACCAAACTTAGTTAGCAAGCAAACTCTATAAAGGTATAAAGGCCCTTAAAAGGTATGAGTAATATTTCTAGGACAACGAAAGTCTCCCTCACAAAACTACTCTTGAATAAAGTTACCAATTAATCTATTAGCTATATGCTAACATTGCAAAGTTCTTAGCCACCAGTTTCTTTCAAACCAGTCATCTCCTAAATATGTTTTTACTATTAAAACAGGCTTTATAGTACTATAGGGTCACTAAAAAGGTTTTGGAGCTAAATTACAAAGATTGTTACTAATGTGATAATGTTATCTGATGTCATTTGACATATTTTATGTTCCAAAACTTTTATTTTACGTATACACAGACTAGTGTAAGTGATTATTTTTTTAAACACAACTTTGAAAATACACAGTTTTTTCACATTAAAAACTACATTAAAGGACCCTGGGCTCATATTCACCCACCCACACACACCTGATGTTCCTCATGAGCCTCATGCACTGAGCCATAACTAGGTATGTGGATCTTGTAAAAAAAATGCCATAATTTATCTTTTAATAACAGAGAGAGAGAGGATATTTATATGGAATTTAAAGCAGCACAGATATGAACAAGGTGTGTTTACAAGGAGTAGGGTGGAGTTCATATTTATGCAGGTACCCGTGTGTTTTCTTAATATCCTTATGTGTGTATTTCTCAGAATATTGTCAGAATAAAGTATATGTAAAACTTGTGTGTGTGTGAGTGTGTGTTTGGATTAGTATGTATATTGTTTGTTTGTGAGTGGAGTACAGTGAGTGTGTGTGTCTTGATTTTTAGACTGGCTCATGAAGTGTGGCATTTTGGTGTCTGCTGCTCTCTGCATGCATAATGAATAGCCAGGTGTCGAAGGGGGTCACACACATAGGCACACACAGACGCACGCACAAACACCAGACTGTCAGACAGAAACAGAGAGGCTCAAAGCTTTTCATACACACTGCTGGACACACATACTGTACCCACATGTGCAACCACAAACACAACCATAAATTCACACAAAAACACAACGACCGACATTCACCTACGCACTTAAATAGTGAGCGGGCAATCGTTTTTACACACACACGCACACACAAAATGGGCTGGGTGTCAGGATGCTCCAAAGGTCACGGTTGTTTGTGTGGAGTCCTGTAGCAGATGTGGAGACTCTTACTGACAGGAAGTCAAAACCTCCAACACTAAACTGTAGAAGAGCAACTGATGGGTCAATTACTGCAAAGGTCAATGGGGGAGGAGGGGAAGGTGTACAGGGGCATGAAGAGCAAGGGTGGAGGAGGATAAGGAAGAGAGGAATGAAGAGGAAGAAGGAAGAGGGAAGGAGTAGAAAGGTGATTATAGGAAGTGGATGACAGGATGGAGGAAGTGGGGAATGGGGAGAACGAAATAGAACGAAGTCAAATGAGGTTAAGAAAGTAAAGTAAACACTTATAAGGAAGAGGAGTGGGAAAGGACTAGGGAAGGGAGAATCAAATGAGGAGGAGAAAGCGAAAGAGGAATTAATATAGTGTATGAAGCAAGACCAAGCAAAAAAAGACGAAAAGGAAAAGGTAAGGAGGCAGAAAGGTGTTGTGAGGAGAAAAGGGTAAACGATAAGAAGCAGAGTGGAAGAAGGTGATGAAAGGAAAGAGGACACGACATAAGGTGAGAATGAAAACAAGCAAGAAAGACAACAAACATGGGAAAGGGGAAAGAAGCTAGAAGAAAAAGAGAAAATAACTGAAAAGAGGACAAATATAAGTTGGGGAAAGGAAATGGAAATGAGAGGAGAAAGGATAAAAAGAATGAAATTGAGAAAAAAAAATTATAATGCAAGTATACAGATCAAAATCATGTGATCAGAAATCATTTATCATTTTCCTTCTTCCTTTTGAAAAAAAAATTAAAAAGGAAGAAACAGAGATGGACACAGGATGGGGAGGGGGAAGAGAAAAAGAAAGAAACAAGAAAAATGCTAAAGTGACCTCAGCCAGGAAATAAAAATTAGAAAGAAAAAGAGAGAAGGAAGATGGAGAAAAAATAAAAAAGAACAGAAAACCAAGCAAAAAAAAATCATGAAAAAGTGAAGCGAGGAGGGAAACACAATAAATGAGCATATAGTCAGTTGGAAAACAGAAAGAGAGTCATACTACACACACACACACACACAGACTCACACATACACAGAGCGATCTTCATTACCTGAACCAATGCAGAGCAGCTACACAGAGGCCAAAATCAATAATTCTCTGCTGTACCGAACACTGCGAAACACACACATACACAGACACACACATGCACATAGGCTGTAACACACAAAACAATTACAAAGTAAAAAGTCACATAGGCACGGCTGCACATACCCACTCACACAGTCTTCTGGAGGAGGATATTCATTCATTAGTGTCAGTCAATAGGAGTAAAGACAACCTAAACACACATACACAACCTTCCATAGAGAGAAGAATATCATGTACTGTATATGTTGTGTGTCTATGCGTGCACAAGAGGGACAGTCTGATTGAATTGCTGTGTGTGTATGAACATAAAAACCTCACTTTGCTCTAGCAGGTTATTCTTTGCACTTCTATTTAAGCAAAGTCTGTTTTGTATTTTTGACCTTCACACTGAGGATTGGTTGACCTTGTCTTCATGTCTTTATTTCTAGGACATCCACATTCTCAGGTTTGATTTGATCTGTGTAATAATAGACTCAGTTGAGACTGTGAGCAGTTTTCTCTGTTGGTTAGATAACTGTGTACCGTCACTCTCTATAACGGCCAGTTGGCCAGTCAGAATTAATATAAATGAACAAAAACAGTCTAGGAATCTAGTTTGGACAGAGTTTCCTGAAAGTATGACACAGAGGCAATCACCAAGTTATAGGTCTGAAAAAATAATAATAATAATAATACCATCAATTTCCACAAGAATTAGATTAAGGGTTGTTCATATAGTATTTGTAGCTCCACACACATGTTAAATGTGATTTAGTATGATGCTCTCTTTTGCAGGGCTGTGTTACAGGAAATACACAACACACAGCCCTGAGAGCTCCAAAACAATCCAGCACACATCCACACACACGCATGCACACATTTATCTGGTGTATATGTTTCGGTTCTGTTCATTAAAATGCATGCGCCTCTTCAAAGCGCTGCCGACAATGATGCCATCTGCTGTTGTGCGGAGAGGGCATGTGTGAGCACACACATTAGACGTGCTCATGTGTAGAAACACCCATACATACCCATGAACACCTTACCTTTATTCACTCACACTCAACTACAGTCTCGTTCCGTGTGTACTCCAGTTCACAGGTAAATATCCCCAGTTGTACTGTAGTTCTTACAGCACACACAAACATGGTGAAACGCACTGTTGCCCCCAGAAATTTCAGACAATTTGCTTTCATCTTTGGGTCATTCCTACAAGCCCAAATGTCCCCTTTAAAAGCAAACGCTCCTCTTCTCCTTTAAGTGCGTCGCACAAAGGGGCCATTTCAAAGGCAAATTCCACTTAGATTCACAAGTGCTGTGTACACTCTGGTACTCCAGGCAGAAATTCATCAAAGCTTAATGTTCCCTTCACAGAAAAATCACTTAGCGCTGAAGCTAGCCATGTGTGAGTGTGAGTGTGTGTGTGTGTGTGTGTGTGTGTGTGTGTGTGTGTGTGTGTGTGTGTGTGTGTGAGAGAGAGAGAGAGAGAGAGACTGTGGTGGGTTTCTGCAGCTTTTGCAAGTTGTTTGATAGCAGTTTAAAGAGCCACACAGTCACTGCAATGCTGCTAGCTGTAATCCTGATACGCCTATGTTTGCATGCTCACTTTCATTTGAATAAAAATGTTCGTCTGAAGACACAAAGACGAGCTTTTGTGGAAGCTAAATTGGGCAGTAAAGCTGTTGCTATGGTTCAGATTACACTGGCAGAGTGTTTGGAGTGAAAAGAGGTAATCTAGTCAAAAATCAATTAAAAAAAATAAATAAATTGTTATTATGCAAAAAAGAAAAAAACTTAAATAGTCTGCTGAATTTCAGAAGTTTTTTTTGTTTAGGAAACTTCAAAATTATTTTTTTGTATATCTTTAAATGACACACAAAGTCCAAGAGAAATCAAAAATCTACTGAGGATTAGAAAAAGTTATGACAAGAAAAAGACTTTAAAAAGCTGTGTGCTGAAATTAGCACAGGGGGGAAAAAGAAGAGAAAGAAACTGGTGGAACAATATTGAAAGCTTACGTTGTCAGAGTTGCTCAATTTGTTCCATATGAATCTGTCTAATATTAGAACACAGGAAAGCTTCTTTAACTCTTAATTTGAGTTTTCATTACCAAAAAAGTAATTTGTGAATGACTTCGCTGGCAGTCTCAGAGAAATTTCAGAAAATGTGTCATCTATTATTGAAAGGCATCTTTGATACAGGGCCAGCTAGGTGTTGGTAACTTTATTTATTAAAAAAATAAAATTCTCAAGTTAAAACAAGACCGCAATATTTTTTAACGGAATCCATAAAAAGTTGAAACTCATCTATGAGCATTTAAATTATTTAAAGCTGGAATTATTGACTGTAAATTAAAAAATATGGATGTATCCACCATGAAGTCACCCACCCAGTTATATTTTTGATGTTTTGAGGTGAGCATTTTTTAAATACAAGGTAGGCCTTCCCAAAGGTATACTGTACTTTATCCTCCTTTTTGACTATAGTGAAGAACCTAAATGTACAAAATCATCATCATGTTGCATTCAGTATATAACAATAATAACTTCAAACCACCGACTGAGACAATAAACACATCAGAAAAGTGTTTACTGAAAGCACCGGTCAAGAGAGCTGACTATACAACTGGACTTTCCCTGCTGACCATTAGAAATAATACACAGGGTTTTTCATACATAGAGAAAATTTTGGCCTCTGGAAAAGCACTTTTGCCACAGTCAGTGAGAAATCACAAGTGCCAAAATGATAATAATTGAAGTAAAAAGAAAGAAAAAGCTTTATATCAAACAGTTATTTAACACACAGCAAGTTAAAAATAAACATAACTTTCACTTCCAGCAGTCAGGTCTACTCTCATCTGCAATATCTACATTTTACACAGGCGCTGCTCCAGTCAGCTAAGTCGGCTCACTTCTCACACAGGTCCCGATTTTCTTGCCAGACAACTTTATTGGTACAACATGGTGAATCAAGCCAGTTTCAAACCCTTTTCTGTTCACTAAATCATCTATATTCACATATTAAACATCCATTTGGACAGAAAATCTGAAGTCATGAGTTGCTAAAGCTTCCCGTTTGTAGCTAGACTGGTGGCTTGCAGTCGACAGTTCTTAAGTACGTAACCAATGTTGCTTCATTTGTAAAAAAAAAAAATGAAGTTGGAAGAAAGAAAATAGTGCATTTTTGAGGCTGACTGTGGACATAGTGGTAACCTGTATTTTTATTACCTTGCATATATTTGTATGTCTGAGCTTAATTATAATGTGATGTGACTAAGTGCTCAACTGGAAAGCTCTTCTTAGGCTTTGATCCGTCAGAAACAAATAATCAGTGTGTCAGTTAGCAGCAGCTCAGTGGTCTGAGATGTTGGCTTAGCCCAGTGATTCCCAAAGTGGGGGGCGTGCCCCCTAGGGGGGCGCAGAGCCATTGCAAGGGGGCGCGGTATCTAAATTGTAAAACAAAGGGGGCCCTAGCAAAAAAAGTTTGGGAACCACTGGCTTAGCCTCTACAGGTGATGTGTGGCTTATAAGATACCGTGATTCAAATAATCAACAAGCAATAGAAAAAGAATTATGCTTGTGCTGGTTCATGAACCAATCACTATAAAGAACATTTTTAATTTGAGTCTTTATCTTTCAGATGTTAAGGGTTTTATTCCTTAAACAAGTAGTGCTGTGTCTTTCTTTAAAAGTTTTTCTTGGTTCTTACTGATTTTTTTTTCTTTTTTGGAAATACACAGAACCACACATATTTCCAATGTCTATTCTACCTTTGACCGAGGTGTTGGGTGGAGGTCCCTCAATTCGCAGGTTCCACGGTGGGTCTCCCTGGTTGGCGAAATCCCTCATCTTCAGATAGCTGATGGTGAGCCGGATGATGGAGGCCTTGTCCAGTTGGCTGGTGATGGCGCCTGGCAGTGGCAGCATCTTGGCCAGTTCATAAAACTCAAAGTTCTCTTTTCCCCGACGCGACCTTGCCGCATCCCGTGACTTCTCCTTCCTCAGAGCCTGCAGCCTGTAAGAAGCAAAAAAAACAAAAAGTTGTAAGAAATCTGATCACACAAAAGGGTTGTGCAGAACGTGATTCTCAGTAGTCATGTGTTACTGGAATAAAAAGGTTAATAAACCTTCATAAAAGAAAAATTCTAAATTATGTCCATAGATACAGTACGGTAACAAATATGGTATAGTTTTAAAATGATCTTCAAATAATGCTTTTACAGATACATGAGCACTTGAAGACACACTGTCTACCACGGCCAGTTTCACCAACACTCCTTTGAACCTTATTTTTTTATTTTGAGGAAAAGAATCAAACATGTTAATTTCAATTCAATTATATTATATTTATATTGCACAAAATCACAACAACAGTCACCTCCAGGCACTTTATATCGTAAGGTAAACGCTCTATAATAATACAGAGAAAACCCTAACAATCCAACAACCCTGTATGAGCAAGCACTTGGTGACAGTGAGAAGGAAAAACTCCCTTTTAACAGGAAGAACCCTCCGGGAGAACCAGGTTCAGGGATAGGAAGCCATCTGCCTAGGGGTGAGGGAAGGGAGACAGGATACAAAAACCTCTTCACACCTCTTCTCCAATACAAGAGTAATGCTGCGGACAAGCTTACAAATTCATGATCACCACAAAAGAATATTATCAATTACTATCATTAATCTTGCTTACTACACCCCTCAGGTTCAAGTTTTGACAAAACTTGCTAGCTTACCACAGAAGGTTGCTTCCTTTGGTACATAACTATGTGAAATCATGCAGTAGTGATCTCAAAGTAACCTAAAAAAATTTAAAGCACACTTTGTTCTCTGATTAAAGCCATGAGTGAAAGGGAATAAAATGCATAATTTGCTAAAATTGAGCAAAATTGTTGTCCTGTGTTAAAATTCCATTTTTTGTAGACCCATTTATCAACTTCAGTCTCCTCCCTACTTTATAGTTCCAATTATAATTACTACAGCCACCAGAGGGGTTATCTTTTAGAAGTCACTTCACAATAAAACAATTGTTCATAATAACCAGTTTAGAGTTACTTCTTAGGGGGCTGTCTCTTTTCATTCGATTGCTTTGTCAATTATCATTTATATATTACCCATTTTAACGTCTCTTAGCTCTTACCTTTTAACTTTATTACTTATTGATTTTTTACTTTCTTTTGATTCCTATTTCCATATCAGGTAAGCTACTGTAGTACAGTGCCCTTACTCCAAAGTTAGACTTTTACAGATCTGATCACCTGATAAAGTCCAGTGACTTACCTTCCTTACAAAATATGAACTAGACAAATTAGACAGCTTGTCTCTGGCCCTTCTCTCCAGTTCAAACAGATTCTGACCTGCGCCAAAGACAGCCGTTCTAATATGGTGACTGTCTGGTATGATGACTGACATCTTTGCACAGTAGCTTACTTTTTTCAGCGCCATATCAGACATTTTCTCGCTCTTAATGGTTCTAGGTCTAGGTTGTAGGTTCAGTTGTGTTTGCCTTTTGATATGGCAAATGGAAATAAACTGAACTGAGATTCCACACTAATTAGCATTTGCACATTCTTCTGGGGAAGAAAATCTAAACACTTGTCTTCTTCAGTGAAAAAAAAACATCCATGTGCTCTGAAGGAAACTACACCAACAAAGATTACCCTCTCTGCTAATCCCATTTCCTCCCTCTTTCTCTACTTTTCTTCATATTAAAACTACAATTTAAAGCACATTGCAATCTGTCTCTCTGTTTATTCCATAACTTTCTTTTCATTACTTTTCCTCTATCACTTTCCACCCTATTACTTTATATCAAAGAATGACTCTGTTTATTCTCTCCCTTTCCCCCTCTCTCTCACCCTTCAACAACAACAGTGACGACCATACTTTCCTGCAGCCTCTCATCATCATCGGACGCCGTTATGAATTAACTCGGCAATAAATCAGCTGCTAAAAACCTCTGTGGGCTTCCTGCCGGCAACACACACATACGCACACGCACAAAGACGGGAAGACAGGTGATTAATTTTTGCTGGAGCTAAAAAAAGTGTGAGAGGAAAAAGTGTAGGAGGATGAAGGGGGAGAGGGGTGTAAAGAGAAGAGGGATGAGATGGAGGGATGGCGGACAAACACTTTAGAGGAGGAGGAGTTGTTTAGGGCTAGAGATGAAAAATGGATGTCGTCTGGCAGAGAATATAATTTTCATACTGTTTGTCATTTATTTATCAGGGGGAACAAACAGTAAATGGAGAGATGAGGTTGACAAAATACATTACTTTTTCAACTTATGTAATCGCTCCCATTCTAAAAAGTTGCATTTTATTGTTTTTTTTAACTTTAATTATTTTTTTTAACTTCATAACACATTCTATTTATAGCACTTGAGGTACAGCACAGCACTTTGTTTTGTTGTGGATGTATGCGTCCTAACTTACGGCATAAAATAAATCATAAATATTGTCAACTCAAACAGGAGCAAGCTGATGGCCTCATAAAAGAGCTTATTTAAATGCCAGTCCCATCAGCTGATGGCTCAGCTGATAGATTTCTACACTTCAAACAGGTAAATGTCATACAGAGAGCAATATTTAACTTGCCTTGGCCTGCCCACAGCTGCAAGCTGCTTTGCAACACACCTTCACCCGAACTCATTCTTTCATGGTTATGTATGACTTCATCAATTCCATTTTTATCTTTAATGCTTATTCTGTTCTATGCTGCACTTTGCTGATGCTCTCCAACCATCATCTTGACTATGCAGAACCATAAAAGTCAGAAAGGAGAGGCTGAGACAAAACTTTTCCATGTATATACAGTACTATAGCTTTTGATATAAGTCTGCTTTTGATATATCACAGTTCCTGAAAACCAGTGCTACAGGCACGTTGTCACCATTTGTAACTCCAGCTATTAGTCAGCAGAGAAAAAGAGAAAAAAGGAAAATCCACTAAATGTTTTTGTGAGAGAAAAAAAAATCACTACATTTACTATATTTACACACACAAATCTGTCCACTGTGTGTATGAAGTCAGCAATGACGGCTGCTGGGAAAGCGAGGTGCAGCCAGGCAGACGGAATTTATTTGTTCCGCAAACTTGGAAAGCATTATGTTGACGGACGACAAATATGTCTTCATGTCTGTCTGCTGTTTGCAGCTGTGCCTGTGTAGAATGTGTGTGTGTGTGTGTGTGTGTGTGTGTGTGTGTGTGTGTGTGTGTGGGTGTGTGTGTGTGTGTGTGTGTGTGTGTGTGTGTGTGTGTGTGTGTGTGTGTGTGTGTGTGTGTGTGTGTGTGTGTGTGTGTGAGAG
>VVHJ01032724.1:0-15955 GCA_015107715.1 Tylochromis polylepis | reverse complement strand
CCAAAAAATGATAAAAAAAAAAAAAAAAAAAGTTATTTAATGTGATAACTACTTGTAGTTCAAATATCTGATTCTGTAGCAAATATTCTTCACATGAAAATAAGCCAAGGTCCACAGAGTGGAGTAGCTGCCGAGACAAATTAGCATTTGTTTTAAATATCATCCATGTACAGTATCCAGAAATTCAAACTAAACTGAAAATAAGGATGGGCGAGAATAATTTAGGATTGTCTGCAATCAAGCGCATTGAACTACAGAGGCCTTGACCGGGGATGTCAAATTCATTTTACATCGAGGGCCACATAACTCTACTTTTTGTCAGTGTAAATAGATTTACCTACGCATTTAATCCCTGAGATATCTTAATATAAAATAAAGAAGTGCATTTTCAGCAGCACATCGCAGTTTTTCTACATGAAAAATGTGTAAGATTACAGAAAAAGTTCTGGCAGCTCACTGCCCAGACTGTCCCTTATTTATAAAACCCAAAGTTTTTGTCGATGTTTGAAATTTTCTTGTTTTGACTGAAATTTCTATAGTAGACAGTAAAAAACAGGAACTTTTCTGTCATTTAACTGTTCTATTACTTAAATTGATTTAGTATAGTACGAATGGCTATGGGGGAGGTTGTCATCAGCAGGAAAAGCTGTAAAGTTAATCCAGCGGGCAGGATTGGAGTTGATTCTGGCCCCAGGCGTTATATTTAGCACTGGTCTAGATGTTAGGTCAAAGATGTGTCTTCCTCCAGACACAAACTTGTGGCTAGCAGCATCACCGGCCTTTATCTCCTTTCCATACTAAATCCAGTAGATGGGGGAGACTCAAAGGAATATGAGACACTGAGACAATCTTTTATTATACACACACGCGCAGTTTGTTTTGCACCGTCATGCTTTACAATAACTTCTCCCTGAAACTTGAGAAAGAGAGACAAATTCGAGTCCTCAAACCTAAATGATCAAATATTAGCAGTGCAGCATTTTATTGGAACTTGAGCAAATATAAAAAATTGTGTTTATGATGTTTCTGTTTAGCGGTGGAGCCCCATTAGACAAGATCAGTTGTATGTACGTAGCTCCGCAATACAAGCTACACATTTCCCGTGCAATGTCTACGGCGCACTGATTAGAGCACCCTGTATTAATAAGCCTGGGTTAAACCTCCTCGTAAACAGTTACATTACCCCTACGATGATTTAATATTGACGCAGAATGGTTGCGGCAATTTCACCAACCTGCAAAGTGACTGCACAACGACTCCAACATCATGCTATCTGCCGTTTGTTTTTAGCATAGCAGGCTAGCGCCAGCTAAGTTCTTGTTGCTTAGTTATTTGAAATTCACAGTGAGCACATAACTCGCAGTCTAAAATACACTGACAGTTATTGACAGTAACGTGGACTAAGCCGGCTGCATTCAGGACAGGGTGCATACAGGTCAGCTGGGAGCCCGAGACATGCTAGCAATAGCTTGTTTTGTTAGGTTAAACTGCCAGAAAAGATGACTAGCAATGTATCCACGAGTAAAACTGAGGCTTCTTATTTAAACAAAACACTTGATACTCACAGCAGTCGTGTTACTGGCATCCCTAAAAATTCTTACTGACAGACATAAGCTGATAGTTACTTTGTAGTTTTTCAAGGTGGTCAAATCCTACACGTGCAGGGATGTGCTTCCGGGAACATTGGCACCGCGCAAGCGCATTGGATATGCTCTGTGCCCGTGATGCTAGGAGGTTAGTAAGTTGCGTGTTATGTGTGCTCCTTGTTTCATCTTATCGTGAATTATAAACTAAAAGATCCCCATGTAAAACCGGACTGTTATGCAGCTTTCAAAATCTTATAAAAACCCACTGCAAAGATGTAGTCTGCTTATTTTGAGATGGTGTCTTTGAAATCAAAGTCAATGCCGTGCTATTCAATTTCTTTGTCACATATTTGGTTTCATTTTTGACAATGTCATTGTTGTGAGCATATTGAGAAATTAGTATATCAGAGAAACAGTCAGGTTGAGCGTTTTGGACAGAAAGGGTAGAGAGACAAAGCCTGCAATGGTTTGCACATGTGCAGAAAAGTCATAGTGGATACATGGGACAAAGGATGCCAGCGATAAAATGAGATGCTCCGTTCTGGCGACCCCTGAAGGGAGCAGTTGATAGAAGAAGAAGATTTTGAGTATATTCTCAGGACATATATGATTAGACATCAGCAGAGGGAGACCTCCTCCCATCTCTGCATCTTCTCATCTGTGCTTCAGACCCCGCACTTGTTGTCTCTTCTTACAACACGATGTGCCTGCACCAAGGGTAAAGATGATTGAAGACCCCCTGAGTGGAACATGAGTCCCTGGCTCAGCTGGTTCAGACCTGGCAGGAAATGGACCACACTGACAGCCCACACTGTGCTTGGGAGGGGAGTTTCCATCAGTTAAGATGCCATGGAGTGGGTGTATGTATGTGTGTGTGTGGAGGGCTTTTATTAGTATAGAGTTGCGTCAGTGTATGAGGCCTTTTGTTGCACTATTTCAGAGTGTCCTATAATACCTGTAGTTGTCCAGTTTCATTTTGTTTTTTTCTGTAAGAAATATTAATATTTTCTGCTGCTGAGTTCATTGCTTGTTTACTTGTTTGTTTCTTTGGAACTGGTTCTCCTGACAGCTGATATAACCATTATGCTGGTGAGCCAGAGGTGCGACGATTGCTTTAAAAACATAAGCTGTAATGCCATAATGCACAGTGGTCACTGCTTATTATGCATAACAACACTGGATTGTTCATTAAAATAAGCTAAACTAAATTCTGTAAGCTCTAAAATTCATGAGTCAAACAATAATAGATTGATGCATTCACACAGAGTTTATCAGAGTGCAGGTAGTAACCTGCAAATTCATTTAGTTGTTGTCTTATTATTTATGCACAGCAGTATTTCTACTGAAAGTAAATAATAGATTGTTTCAAGCTCAATTTGGATATCCGAAGAATCAAAAAGATGATAGACATTAACTAGGAGGAAATGTTCATCTAACAGCCACACCATATCACTGAAAATCCTTCTTATGCCAGGCTCTTACCTGGTCACGGGACCTCTGGGGATGTCCTATGGTGTTTGGCATCTGGGTGTTGGCAGCCCATCCTTTGGTCCTTTGATCCTTGTTGTGCAACAGTGTTTAGTGGGGAAGTACAGATCAAAGTAACACCCGCATAAATGGGCCAATGACCCAATGGGTGCTAATCATTGGGTTGTAAACGTGATGCAAATATCACTTGGGCAGTGACTCCTAATGCCATGTGATAACTATTTTCAGTTATTATATCATAATTTTATTAATCATCAGTGTTAATACACTTTGGACTAAGAGTATTTTGCAGAAAAATAAAGAATTATGCATATTTATAACTATTGTTGAATTTAAAATCACTGTAACGAATGTGGTTGTTTTATTTGATATGCCACTAGTGGGTTTTTGTTTGTTTGTTTGTTTGTTTGTTTTTTGTGGGTGTCTTTATATTAAATATCATTATGTATATCCTGTGTTTTACTTTTTTCACATCGATATCACTGAGATTTCCTAATAAAATATAGATAAGTAAAATAAAATAAGCGATTCAGGTCAGCACAGTGGATCAAAGTTAAGCATTGTTGCCTCATAGCAATACGACCCCCATGCAATCCTGAATTGGATAAGCATAAGAAAATGGCTGGTTAGATATTTCATACCAGATATGTTTACAGTGATTCCTGCATATTTTTCTGCCATTGTAGCTGAAAGCAGAGAAAATTTCACTGTAGTCTTGTGGCTCAATCCTGCATCTGTGTTCTAGTTTTGTGAAAAGTATTCTTGCATTAACCATGTGTAAGGCCTGACAGTGGGTCTGAGAATCTCATCCTGGAATCCAGTAGCAGTAAGGGTACCATTAGCTGGCACATGGAGGTCTGTGTGACCCTCCAGAGATATGCCTCCCCAGACCATTACTATTACGCTGCCAAACTGGTCATGCTGGATGATGTTCCAGGCAGCATAACATTCGCTGCAGCGTTTCCAGACCCTTTCACGTCTGTCATGTGCTAGTTCTCAACTGTGAAGATGCCGGTGCCAGTGGTGGACCTGCAAGTTCTGGTGTTCTCTGAAGAAAGATGAGCTGCACCATGCCATGTTGTGAGCACAGTTCCCTATAAAAAGGACAATGAGCTCTCATACCACCCTCATGGAGACTATTCCTGACAGTTTGGTCAGTAGCTTCCTGGAGGCAGTTTTGTAGGATTCTGGCATTGCTGCTCCAGTCCCTCCTCACCAAAAGGAGCAGAAATCGATCATGCTCCTGGGTTGATGGCCTTCTGCAGCCCTGTCCAGCTCTCCTCCTGTTATAGGCCATCTCCTAGTATCTTCTTTACACTCCTGAGCCTGTGCAGTCAGGAGAGATAAAGACAGAGCAGTACTGTCTTTGACCAGTCACTGTTTTAATACTCAACTCTAAGAAAGCTGTACCTGCAGTACTGCTGTAATGCTGTCATGACCAACTGCAAAACCACTCCCTTTTTTGACTGTTGTCTTTTTGTTGCGTCCCCATTGCATCTGTGCTTTTATTTGCACCAAAGCAGTTGAAATGGATTCACAGTCAGTTATGTGTCCTAAGTGGACAGATTGACATCCTTAAGTTTAACTGATTTTGTGTTCTACTGCGATGATCGAGTGGTCCCTTAATTTTTACGAGCAGCGCTCATTACCTAATTTCACTGGCTGCTGTAAGAACACAAACTGAAATATTGAGTTTTTATTGCTTTTTTAATACAAGAGTTTGGGATATCACAACTGTTCTCATTGCCGTTTAAAATTGGCTTTTTAGGAAAATAGATGTTGCTGATTATGCTTATCATTCAATTTTAAATAAGTCATGATTTGGTCAGTGGCTTGGCTGCTTGACTGTCTTGCATTTTTAGCTACAGTAGACACACCCACACACGCAAAAGCATGCACTCATACACAAAGCCTATCACACTTGTATTTGCAACAAATGTCACTAATACTCAGTTGTGCATGTAGCTGCTATAGCTACAATTCATTTTTAAAGCAATGGTCACTCAATAACTGAAATTACGCTTTTCTAACATCGCCATCACTTTTTAGTGTGTCTGTGTGTGAAAGAGAGCAGAACAAAGACAGCAAAAGCAAAGCAGAGATTGTATATTTTGGGACAGTAAAAGCTGGGAGAATTCAAGGGTGGAGGAGGGAGTGCTCTAATAGCAGAGGTGGATAGACAGAAACAGTTCAGTCTACTGTGGTATTGTCCTGCCAAGAGTGAGCACTGGGGCAGCATGGAAACTTTCCCCCTCTGACTCTCAGGCAGTCGTAGGAGAAGTCGTCGGTATTGGATATCCAAGAGAAGGAAAAAAGGAAACGGTAAATTAAAGATCCAGACATGGATGGAAAAGTTTGTCAGCTGAATTCAATAGTTTTGCATGTAATGAGATCTGCTGTTTTAGCGATTCCTTCTGAAGTCACTTCAAACCTTCTTGAAGAATGGTCCAGCTCATTCCCTAAACAATATCCCTAAACAGTTGCTTATATAAAACAGGCTATGTGATAACTAATGTGACAAAGATGCATGACAGCATCGTGCACGTTTGTAATGCTGTCGTGCTAATGAAAGCTGTCCACAGATAGGTTCACACAAACACCTGCAAAAGTCCTCAAAAGTAGGTCTTTGTCATTAGAACGGCAATTTGTCATGCTGAAACAAACACACACAACAAAAAACAGACTCACAAGGTGAAAACAGCACTACCCAAGCTCTCACATTTGCTAATAATGAGTTTTTTTGACACACTTTATCAGCCAAACACCTTACATTCAGTGGATTTTACACTAAAACAGCACCTCAGTGGCATGTTAGCATCTTACGGCATAGAAACATATCAAAGTGGATGATTAGGAATTACAGAGACAAAAATAAAGACAGGCAGCAATGAATGAGAGAACGCTTCGAAACTAGAATTGAATTAAAAGTGGCCCTTCCGCTGTTACAGGCGAGGCTCAAACAGTAGGTTTGGACTACAGCATGTTATGCGTGTTATGTACCACATTCAAGGATGAGGCAGAACTGTATCGGGGAACCAATTATCATTTTTGGCAGCAGCTGTTTATAATAGCATTTTCATCCCCTGTTGACAATCTATAGCAGATGTTTCTGAGATATGACACTGTGAGACACTGTGGCTCGTTATCCATCAGTGGTCAGTTAACAAGTTGTCCAGTCTATACTGACATTTTGTTTGTGGCACAGGTAGAAGGTGCTCCACTGCCATAGCTCACACCAAAATATCTTAACAACTACTAGATGGGCTGCCATAGGTTCCAGTGACTTTGATCAGTGATCAATGGTTGTTGATCAATGGTCATAACAATTTGCATAATAATGATCAAGGAACTGACCTCACAGCCCACTGTTCCTTCAGTGGGCTGGTTTCAGTTATTGTGCAAATGTACTGTTTATAAGGTTGGGGAAACCTGCAGTCAGCTGAGACTGAAGAAGTCACTTGGACGAGTGACGAAACGTTTCTCCCACTGAAAACAGATGAACAGAATCAACCTTTTGGGTTCTGAATGAATCATACTTACCATCAGTGAAGGGTTAAAACACATGCTTTAATACACATCACAGCAAGCTGACTGTAGCATGTAGCTCCCACAACCACTTCTTAAGCTCATAGAGCTGTCTTGTTAGATTGATTAGATTAAGTAGCAAATCAGGGGATTCAACTGATAATGATTAAACATAAATTATTACCATGGTGATAAAAAAAAAAAAATATATATATATATATATATATATTAAAGTAAGTAACCTTTTAAGTGACTACTGTGCTCAACCACTATTTCTGGATATTTTCTGTTTTTCTGACATAATCTTATATTTGATGTTTTATGTTTGATATGTGGAGAGCATGACTGAAGTTTTAAATATTTCAACTCTAAGCAAAGTACTAAATCTACTTGACACCGAAAGCATAAATCATTAGCCTGTCCATCCTACACCTAATTAAACATTTGCCCCTGTGCCATCAACACTAAATGAGTGGTCAGAGGTAGTGGCCGTTAAGGTCAGATTCCTCTGTTTTTTCTTGTCCCATGTTCACACACTCGAATGGACTGGGTGCATGCCGTGCAGAAATCCTCTGACTATTAATAGCAACCAGTGTCATGGGCAATCTGGAGAGCGTGTAAATGTAGACACACACACACACACACACACACACACACACACCCTTCCCGGATGTTCAGTTGAAGTTACCAGCCTGACCTCTGACCCAGGAGCCTGGCTGTGACAGGGCCTCCGCTGAACTTGAATTTCAGGGGTTCGAATGCAAGCGTGAAAACACAAAAACACGCAAGCATATCTTCATGTACAGTGCATGTACACATGCAAAAAGACACAGTCTAAAAATGCAGAATTTGAAGCAGTTTGAGACAGGTAGCGAAGCAGTTCAAATATGTCACCCAAGGTCCTCAACACTTGCTGCATTCAATCACTGTGAGAGAGACGTAAGCTGAAACATCACCTGACTGTGCAGCTTCTTTGTCTCACAAACAAGGTGTTTATAGAAGGACTGCAAAAAAACAAAACAAGACAATCTCCTGCACTCCTATGGTAATATGTAATCATAAAGCTGCATGCAGTTTTCCAGAGATTTTTTAAATCGACTGCAGTTGGAATAAGGTGATTAGGTAGAGCGCTCACACGGGTTCCCACAGCCTTATCCAGTGTCTCTGCCCCTGCCAGAGTTATGTGATAGACCGGGGGGGTAGGAGGGGTGGCTGACATGCATAAACGGGGACAGGGGCAACTGATCTTCAAGGTATGTCAGTCAACACTCTTGGGATATCTGATGCACAGCACGACCGAAGACCTC
Organism: Tylochromis polylepis; assembly: GCA_015107715.1. Classification (NCBI taxonomy): domain Eukaryota; kingdom Metazoa; phylum Chordata; class Actinopteri; order Cichliformes; family Cichlidae; genus Tylochromis; species Tylochromis polylepis. Next base: position 8,049 of record VVHJ01032724.1, on the reverse strand, counting down.
AACCTACAAACGTAACAACATTGTTCCTGATCCGCGATTCCTCTCGTCTCATTTTTGCATCCAATAAAATTTTTGCTTGAGACCAACAGAGCCATAACCATGTTACAATAAGACCTGTGTTGAAATAAATGGAGAACAATAAATTAAAATGCAGTGTACAGTTTGGGTTGCAAAAAGTTACTGCATAACAGAAGATATGCTTCAGTGAGAGCAGTGTTCAGCATCAACAAATCTCAGTGTCCACTGAGATTAGTTACCATATAAAAGTATGAGTTGACCAGAAGTCCAGTGAATCTATGCTGACATTATAACTCAAGACAAAATTAATGCTGACTTTCTAAAATGCCAACGAATCACACCATCACCTGCTTCTCTTGAAGCAGGTATAAACAGCATTTCTGTCCTCAGATGTCTTTTGCCCATGAAACTGAAGCACGCACAACAAACTAAACTTCACACACTTTATGACACACAGGTCTTTAAATATCAAAACACGTATGGAATCTACCACGAATTCCCTTTTTTGTGTGTGACAGTGCTGTATCTAAAATGTGCAAAAGTCATAATAATAAACAGCAACGCTCGTTAAACAAAACACTCGAATCAGTGTCGGTTGTAACGTTTTGGGCACTGTACCGCAGAACGTTGATTAAACGGCTTATTTCACGTGCAAGCTGTTGTCACATGCTGGAATGCAGATCATTCGCAAAACAAGTGACAGAAACAGAAAGAGCAGAGAAAGGCATATCTGGCACCATCATCTCGCTTTGTATTGTCTGCTCAGTACTGGCTTTTCTTTTTGTGCCATGCATTTATTTTAATGTGTCGTAATTTTTTACACATGTAACTAAGGATGAACACCAAGACCAGCATTTGATTTTTGATTTTTGATGTTTTTATATATTCAGAATATAGCTTTGTGGTATAACGTCTGCACATAATGCATAACGGAGTAGGTTTACTGTAATATGTATTTGTTTTGAGCTATATGACTTTGGCCCTGGAGATACAGCAGAGATGTGGGATGAATAACAGGTGCCTCATTTCACTTTGTAACCTGCAAAACTAACAAATTGTCGAAATCCATTTTAATCCCTGCAAACTCCGTAGAGCCAGTCAACAAGTGAAATAATTATTTATCATTAAAAATAGAGGGGAAAAAAACCTCTTTGGCCATTGTGGTTAACGAGCCCAAAGATAACGCCCCCACCCCCAAAACAAAACAAAAAACAACGACGAAAAACCCACAAGAACAAAATTACATTAAATTATTTTTTTTTAAACTGCTTGAAGCTTGAATCATTTGAAGACATAATTGATCTTAAATGTTTGAACGCTTCTTTCATGATTTCATCATCGGTCCTAGACATCACCCTTTGCGTTTCATTAAAACACCCGGGGATCTCATTTGGATGAGGTATGGTATGTTCCCCGACCTTGCCATTTCCAATAGACGCTCCTCGCCGTCTACCAAACCAACAGATGACAAGTGTGCTCAGCCTTTACGCATGGAGAGCGCAGGGAGAGTCTGGGAGCACGCATGGGGGTCCCTCCCTTCCAGGCTGCCCGTGGCCTCCTCACCCCGGCGGGCACCTCCAAGACTCTGCCAAGCCCCCTTGATCCCCTATTTCCCCCTCTCTACCTTTCCTCTGAAGAAACAACCCGGCGTTACGTCAGAAAGTGCAGGGCAAGCAAGACAGCGTCTTAGGAGCTATTCGTAGGCATTGCTGCCAAACCCGACTTGAGGCTGCCTAAGAGCTCACTGCACCCAATGCAATTTACAAATGCAATCCTTTTAAAACATCAGCAGTATGTGGTAAGTCCGTTATTCATTCATATCATTTTATTTCTGCGCTGGACTTTTTTTTTTTTCTCTCACAGCTTTCCTCACATGACAGGTCTCTGTTGCCGGCACAATTGCGCAAAAACCCCAAACAGCAGCGTAAACCGTGTAATGATAAAGAGTAGAAGGGTTCACGCTGTAGCTTCACTGAAAACACCATGACATGATGAAGCAACTGATGATTTTGACGCTCAGAGATTTCTGCAGCATTTTTACTATTTGACTCTTTGCTGATCTCAAAAACAACATGCCCCACGCTCGAAATAGGAACCCTAGCCCCATCCCAGAGGTAACATGGGATACGGGATTGAAGGAGATGAACGAGACCTGGAAAGGAGCGATAGCCTGTCTCGGAGTGGCCGTCTTCTTCGTAATGACCATCGGGATCATATACTGGCAAGTGGTGGACCAGCCCAACAAAAACTGGATCCTTAGGGGAACTTTCAGCGGACTGATTTGGGAGAGAAAAACCCACTCGCTGGTCATACAGACCCTGACTGAGGATAAGACCTACGTGGAAATTGACGTCGGGAACGTAGGGAACCCCGATATAGAGATTCCCTTCGTGAGGAACCTGTGCTGGCTCAATAAAACTGAGTTCTGCTATACGTGGGACTCGGTGGCCGAGGTGAAGATCTCGCTCGAAGTGAATGAGGATGCGGAGACGGAGTGTTACAGCATGACTTGGGCGCCGGTACACTGTCATGTGGAGCTGAAGGTAATGTTTCTCTTAATGTGCACACGAAATACACAAATCACAGCAAAATGTGGAGCGCAAAAGCAGTTTCGTACTTTTTTTTCCTTTTTTTTTCAGGCTAGGAACATTAATGTCCCCATTTGTAGTTAGTAGTTTGCGTTAAAGGGGAACGACATTGCACTGCTTTGATGATAGCCTATTTCTGGTGTACAACAATTTATAAGCAGGTCCCTTTGCAAAGTAAAATAAGGCAGCGCAGTGTTTCTCCGTCAAATATTACAGAATGGCAACTTTAAAAAAATATATTTTATATCAATGATCAAGAAGAAAAAAGTGTATTTCACTTACAGTCTGTTCATAAAAGTTCTTAACGCAAAATGGTAGAAATGTCCTTTTATAAAGAAAATTGGAGAGTTAAAGGTGTTTTTTTGCGGCATACGTCATTAATTATATCATTTTCAACGTGCAATTCTGGCAAACGCTGCAGTTTATGTATAAATGTTATAAATTTAGCTGGATTTTTATACTGATCTCCAGTGTATAGCCACGAAATTATGTTAAATTTCATGAAACAAACATGTGCACATACAGTGTTCTTTTCTTCTTTTTATAAATGTATTTATCTGCATATTTGTCGCACTTGGTACTTGTCTCAGATGATCAAGCTAATTTTAGAATTTCACACGTTTAGACAAAGATAACATGAACAAATGCAAAATACAGTTTTTAAATGAAGATTTCATTTATTAAGAGAAAATAGTTGTGGAAAAAAAAACAACAACCGTTGGTCAAACCTACCTGGCCCTATGTGAAAAAGTAATTGCCCCCTAAACCTAATAACTGCTTGTGTCACCCTTGGCAGCAAGAACTCCAATCAAGTGTTTGTGATAAGCGCCAATTAGTCTTTCACATCACTGTGGAGGAATTTTGGCCCAGGCTTCTTTGCAGAATTGTTTTAATTCAGCAACATTGGAGGGTTTCTGAGCATAAACGGCCTTTTCAAGGTCATGCCAAAGCGTCTCAATCGGATTCAAGTCCAGACTTTGACTAGGTCACTCCAAAAACCTTAATTTTTTTTTGTTTTTTGTGGTCATTTAGAGGTGGATTTGCTGGTGTATTTTGGATCATTATGTGCTTGCGCCTCAGGGAATGGCCGGACATTCTCCTTCAGGATTTTCTGGTAGAGATTTTCTAGTAGAAAGCAGAATTCAAGGTTCCATCAATAACTGCAAGTCATCCAGGTCCTGAAGCAGCAAAACAACCCCAGACCCTCAGAGTACCACGATCATGTTTGACTGCTGATAGAATGTTCTTTTAATGAAATTCTCTGTTATTTTCAAGCCACATGTAACGGGATGCAGACCTTGCAAAATGCTCAGCATTCATCACATCAGTTCACAGAGTGTTTTCCCATTTTTGCCAAAAATTTGGGGGGTTTTTTTGGCAAATATGAGATGAGTCTTTGTGTTCTTTTTGGTCAGCAGTGGTTTTCATTTCGGAGCTCTCCATTGGATACCATTTTTGTCTAATCTCTTTCTTATTGCTGAATAATGAACACTGGCCTTAACTGAGTCAAGTTAGATGCTATTCTGGGTTCGTTTGTGACCTCCAGGATGAGTTGTCAGTGCACTCTCGGGGTAATTTGGGGAGACCGGTCTCTTCTTTTTTCAAGTTTTCTGCATTTGTGGATAATGTCTTATACTGTGGGACTAGGGTTAGAGTAAGAGGGGCTTGTTTGTCTAATATTAAATTTTTTGGGGGGGGATAATCTGAAACATCTAAGTGTGACAAATAGACAAATAAATAAATAAGAAATCAGAAAGGGGACAAATATTTTTTCACATCGTTGTAGGTGACTTGTTACGCTTCATTCCGGTCTCTTTCTAAAGCCATGTAAATAGCTACACTGAGTGGAATATGCTTTGTGTTAAATCTGTATTTATTTATTTTTTTCGCTGCAAAGTACTTACTGTGCTTTTCCCCTGCCTTAATCGTCAGAGGCATTTAACCGTTGCAAAGTTTGGGTAGGTTAATCTGTCCCCACTGGAACATTCCTCAACTTAACTCCCTGTCATGTGGTGTGACTGCTCACAGAAAATCTTCTGAACCAAAGTCACATTTATTTTCATAATTTCCAAAAATCCTGCCCAGAGCCTCTCAGGTGACTGCTTGGCACCTGTTTTGAAACTGCTCAATGGAGCCCAGATTTGCTGACGTGAAAAAATAAACTTAAGGTCTGCGCATTTGTCTCTTGAAGACAGAAGGGAAGCGTTCGCTTAAAAAAAAAAAAAAAAATCCTCTGACACTCAATCCCCAATTCATGCAGCACTTTCTCAGACAGCGTCATTTACCAGCCATCACATACCACTTTCTGCCCTGCATTTTTTGCACTAATGTAACAGATGTAACCTTAACTTACACTGAATTTCAAATAATTCATCCACTCAAAAAACTATTAATAAACTGCTTTTAATGATAATGTTATTACTTTTGTAATCATTTAAATTAAAGTGAAATCCAAATTTAAGAACAGAAATTAAATTTGTTATGGACCTTGTGTGTCCTAAAACATTTAGATGCTCTTAAATAATTAGTTCTTGAGAGTTGCTGCACTAATGCATCAACTGCTGTAGTTCTAATGTCCTTATGTTTAGCACAGAACAGTGATGACAGCGAAAAGCTGTCTGTTCTAGTCTCTGTTCTTTTCTTATTATTTTGTCAAATACTGACAAAATGCATGCCCTTCAGTGAGTTTGCGTAAGCGTTTTAAAACCAAAAGAAATTTTCTACCCTGTCCTCACAAACTTTACTCTTTCCATACTTAATTCAGCTACTATTTTAATAATGTATGGCTTTTTTCCACACTTGCTTTTTGTAAAGTTAATTTAATTAGTTAATCACTGTTTTTTCTTTTAGTATTTTCTTGTATGCAAACATTTCACTCTGTTTTTTGGTTTTCCTTTTCCTTTTAATGTGTGATTGCATGTATATTTGCACATGCGTGTCTTTTTTCAGGACTGCTTCTCCATGGCCAACATATCCTGGTACGGGGGTGCCAGTGTTCGGGGTCAGACTTGGCCGATCAACGATCAGAACGCCACAATGCAGCCCTTCATCGTCAGCGATCTGAAGGACAATCCCTCTGGGTTCGGCTCTGCCCTGGAGCGCTACTTCCTTGGCTCATCGGGTAAGAGGTCACTGATGGGATTTGCTCTCAATCTCATCATTAGAAATGGAATTAGAAATCTTCTCCACACCTATGTTATTACAAGAAGAAAGATCTCTTCAGTACGGGGTTGGCAGTTTGCTGTTGGTGCAGCGTTAGAACAAGAACAAGGACTCTTGAAACTTGATCCCACGTGAGTGGGTATACCATGTGTGGCGTGAATCGCAGGGCATGAGGGGAAGCCCTGTTTATGTTGTTGTGTTGTCTTACCCTTTTCAGCCCCTCATGTAAGCATTTATGCTTGAGCTGGCAAAAATGGTCCTGAAGCAGCGTCCCTAAAACACACACGGCATATTAGATAGGTTGGCTTCCCCACAAATATAGTGAAACATGATGCTGGCTGTGGCATGTCAGTTTATTAATTCAGAGATTAGACTACAAAGGCAATCAAGCCACCTATAGCATCTTAAATTAACTCTTGGGAATACCAGAGTAATTGTCTTTTGTTTCTATTAAAAGAGCAGGTTGGATGGAGGCCCTGCTGACTCTTATAACTCACCAGGTTATTTTGGGGGTGTTGGATTTTATCCTCGGGGGTAAGGGGGGAGAGGCAGGGGCTGCTAGCGGATGTGAACAGTTAATATGACTGATGAGGAACGTCTGCGGAGAGTGTGTGTATGTGTGTTTACAAAAATCTCATGGACTATGGTTTCTGAGCTACTGCTTAAACAAACTAATCTGTGTTACTATTAAATTTTGATATCAATATGAGATCATGATTGTTATTATTAGCAGACTGACATTGTTCAAAAAAATCTAATTTAATATTCACATATACTCATTTCTACATTCAGGCCTTATGTGTAAAGTGAATATCTTTGAGCTCTGTAAATGTCTGGTTTAGTATTTAGCTGTAACTATGAAACTCAAGTCCTAACCTGCCGCATCAAAGGCAGTGACATCACCCAACAAGGCGACACAAACAACTGTCGACAATGACGTCACTGATTGTTAGCACTAGCTTCACTCACGTTCATTTACGTACTGATGGAACCGCATGCTACCACATGTGCACTCATATACCTTTTGGTACATTATGTAACAGTGACAGGCTTTGCCAGAGAGTCGCATGACTTAAATCCCTTTTCCACCTCGTGAAATGATGCCAGTAATTATTAGGACCCCCGTAACCTTTTGTTTATCTGCTTAGCTTTCCACGGAGAGAAAAACACACATGCACACACACGCAGCCAGAGATAGCATGACATCCCAATGAGATCAACTGTTTATTTGTTGCCAAGTAACCTCTCACAGATACATGGCCCCAAACATAGCAAACTGATGCTCAGCAATGACAATGATGCCTGTTGGAGCATTAAAGGTATATTTAACATGCTATCCTGCTTTAAAGTTCAAGGATGTCTTTGTTTGGCTCCAGGATTTGCATAATGTGCACATTAGGCCCAAGAAAAAATGTTTTTCCATGGTCAAAGACATATTGAAAGTCATACTTGGCTGCGTTCCTGCTGTTTCCTATAGGTTGGACATTATCCAGACATTTCACCACGTCTCACTTTGCTTTAGGTTGCTTTCAGATATTGAATGCCGGTCCCACAGATCGCAAGAATATAGATTTCATGTGTTTTCCTTATTTGCCAACAACATAATCAATCTGATGTGTGATAAACTAATAGCTTCTCGGCCCATTCAGTAAAAGAAGCAATTTGTGTAGCCGATAGCACATTTCATCGCTAACAAGGGCTTTAACCTTCAGACTTGTGTGGTCCTGTGCTGCAAGTAGAAATGTTACACTTGCTTGAAGTGTAACAAAGAGCTTTCCTCTCCTGTATAAACTTGGTACATTTGTGAATTAGCAGCCACTTTTACAAAAGGCATACTAGACAGAGCTTCAGAGGCAGTCCAGTCATGTACTGTGTTTTACTGTTAGAACTGACAGCAAATGGACACCTTTTCAGGCCACATCACATGTCAAACATGAGCCTGAAATCTATCCACCCATCCATCCATCCATTCAATTCAATTCAATTCAATTCAATTTTATTTATATAGCGCCAAATCACAACAACAGTCGCCTCAAGGCGCTTTATAATGTACAGTAGATCGTACAATAATAGATACAGAGAAAACCCAACAATCATATGACCCCCTATGAGCAAGCACTTTGGCGACAGTGGGAAGGAAAAACTCCCTTTTAACAGGAAGAAACCTCCGGCAGAATCAGGCTCAGGGAGGGGCGGGGCCATCTGCTGCGACCGGTTGGGGTGAGAGAAGGAAACAGGATAAAGACATGCTGTGGAGGAGAGACAGAGATTAATAACAGAT
>VVHJ01032723.1:0-15494 GCA_015107715.1 Tylochromis polylepis | reverse complement strand
CACACACACACACACACACACACACACACACACACACACACAGAGAGAGAGAGAGGAATGCAGCTGAGCCTCTTTGAGCACCAACATCTGTAATGGTGTGATAAGGTAGCAAAAATCCAACGCTGGGGTTTATTTCTTTAGGCATGGTCAGAGTCCCAGACAGAGGTTTTTGCCCTGCAGAGTTACATGGCTACCAAGCCCGTGTTTATCATTCCTCAAACCTTTGTGTCCTTCTAAATGAAGACCAGTAACATCGGCTGAAATATTCTCCACAGGGCATCCTATCAAAGAACATCCAGATAAGAGACAGGAAAGAGGAGAGAAAGATGTAGGGAAAACACTGTGTTAAAAAATCCTGACGAAGGCCCATTTCCATTTCCACCATGGTGACAGTGATCTATGTTTCCTAGTGGGCAATACAGTTTTTCTCCTTCTGTCCTTTATCTCAGATAGACTATACAGATAGTGAATACATCAGTTCAAGGAATGAATGATGAGCCCCCACCCCTACACCACCTCACCCTACCAGTTGTGCTTTATCAAGGACATTCAGGCTAAGAAATCAGTAGAAATTTCTCACTGTTTTAGTCAGTTTACATTGAAACAAAAACGTAAACCTGAGGATTCCTTAATAGATTTAATGCATTCTATATGACAAAAATTTAAAAAGTTAGCTCAGTTAGCACTGTTGCCTTACAGCAAGAGGGTCATGGATTCAAACCCAGGTATAGCCCTTTTGTGTTGAGCCTGCATGTTCTCAAGGGGTTTGCTTGGGTTTTCTCCATGAGCCATAGTTTCTCCCATCAAAAAAAAAAAAACTCACACTAGGCTACTGCTGCTCTGGCAATGTATGGAGGACTATGGACCGAACTTGCCACATCCATCTACTGATTCAAGGCTTGACACATAACTGCAGTCCACTAAAAATTCTGACAATGAGGCCTGGGCATAATGCTGAGAAAGGCCATTTGATACTAGCTTTGATCAGAAATACATATTACTGTAAGCATATGTTTAAGTTGCATTCACAAAAAGTTAACAAAAAAATCATTTAACAATGTTAGCTGTCTTAAAGCGATTGGAGAATTTTCTTGAAAGTAGATATCACTTTTTACTTTGCAGCACACTCGGGAGGTAGAGGATACAACAAGCTTTAATCTGTGTGATTTGTTTATGTCTTCAACCTGTCAGGGCTGTGACTAGCTGTTATTAAAATTATAAAGGTGACATACTTTTGAAGATCACTCAGATGTAGATAAAACAGCTGCAGGTGTGATGTGGGATGATCAAAAGTGTCAGTGTATGACAAAACATCAAAATGGTGGGCACTTTGTTGTACAGATGCTAGATCCTCTGTGCAACACTTTGTCACAACGTAAGCTGTTATTCTTCAAGTTTCATTTGCTATTTTTACATCTATTAATTAACTGATATGTTAATGAGGGGGAAAGGGGGAATCTCAGTAACTTAATGTGGTGGTGCTTCCTAAAACTGAGCTTTCAAAAGCTTTCAGAAGCAAAATGCAATTTTTGCCATAAAACCTCAGTCACCGCATGTTTGACCTGTGCAAAAGTAGTGCAATAATTTCCTCTTGTCACAACATGTAATTTTCCAGTTTACCAGACATAAGAGGTGTCATCCGCTGGAACATTAAGCTATATGCTAGCGATTAAATAGCAGTACGCTGCAGGGTCAAACTCCCAGCCTTTTGTCAAGATAGCTGTAATTACACAAATATTTCACTGGACACATATGTGTTTATGAAAGACATGCACACACACAAAGATGCACAGGAAACATAGTGCTTCCTTGCAAGTTTCAAGCCTCCCTGTCTCTATCTTAGGCCTTAATGTTCCTCCAATTACCGCCAATTACCGCTCTCACCAGCGGCGGATAGCAAAAAGATTAACACTGAAATGCCAAAGTCACTGGGCTGCTTATTGAATTCAACACTCTTCTATCCCGGCGTGCTGTTCTTATATTGATTTTCAAAAGGCGACGCTGCTGATCCATGAAGGCAACATGGTGGCATATATTAGAGCCATTTGAGCCAATTAGAGTGATGTATGTCTCGGCAGCCAGTGGTGCCATAGTCAGCGACACACTTGAATGGAGACGCCCTCTGTCATTTTTCAGAGTAATTAGAAAAACATCACATGCCATGAGTAGAGTATGCACAGACACACAAATACCAAGGGAGAGAGAGAGACACCTAACAGCAAACACTATTTAATGTTGATTTATGGTGCAGATTTTGCCGGAATAACTCGCATTACTTATCTTCATTTAAACAGGATAGACATCTTATTTACAAGTCAAATCATGGATGATTTACCTGGCAATATTTAGCAAGAGCACCTCCACAGCTAGTTGAGTTAGAACACCAAGTTTTACATCACATCTGTAGAGGATGCTCTGAAGCGGCTGGTTGACCTGCAGGTCCCTGGAAGTTACAGTACAGACTAAAAGGAGTTTAACTCAAGCAGCCAAGCTTGATGGGCCTATTTCAGAGAAAATTAGGGTGTGTGATAGTTGTGTGTGCATGTGGTACATACATCCTGTTTTTCTCTTCAGTGCTTCCCTGGACATGATCATTTTTGCCCACTTAAATCCTCACCTACAGAGTCATACACAAACAGCAGCTTGCTGCTACATCCCTGTGTTCTTTATGCATGGTTGTGCATACACACATGTGTGTACAGTCAGGGTGAGCTGGTCAGGTAAGTCGCCTGAAACCACTGCAGAATGATAAGACCACACATGAAGACAGTAGAACGGCAGAAAGGTGGGACTGGCAGCAAAGTAAAAACCAAGGATGGCTGTGCAGGATCCCAACAGAAAATAAAACCAGGTACTAGAGTTCTAGGCAAATTTGGTACATGTAGAAGACTACCGTGTACATTCGAGACCTCACCACTAGAACCACAGAACCACATTAACGGATGCTCTATGATGACAACAATACCCACATTTTGAAAACTACACCTGTGCCTGTATGTTTCTTTCACTGATTGGCGAAAAACTCAGATACTTGATAAACTCAGCCTCAGGAATAGGAGGATCATCAACAGATCCAAGAGGAGGATAGACAGAAGCCAGCTATGGAACTGGCTAAGGAACAGGGAATGCCTTGGCTGACCTACCTGGAAACAGATTTTGAAACATGGCAAGTATTGACAAGCCCAGAAACAGAAGACTTGTTAGTCTATCCAGGTAAAGCAGACGGTTCAGCTGAGCAGCTGGGGTTGGAATAAAACCAGCAGGCTAGAGTCAGCCCAGCTCAGGAGACTTAACAGAGTGATGTGAAGGCTTATGGTAACCACGCGTACCTGGTATGCTGGCAGGAGGGCTCAGTGCTTTGGTATAAAAACAGACAGAGGGCTAGTAGGCCAGTTTGTTTCCAGGTTATCAGGGAGACTAACTTGGCGCTAGTGAGCCAAAGGCTGGCAGACATATGAGCTGAAACAGGCACAAAATAGCAGGCTGGAATATTGACAGAGGTCTGCTAAAGGCCTGTTACCTCATCTTAAGATTAGCAACCTCAAATGATTTGTTATCTATGGAGTGGCATGGGTCTCTGTTCAATGTCAGTGTGGTACTTTAAAATCTAAAGCATAGGGTTCAAAGCCACTAGACTACTGGACTTGACCCAAGGCCTGGACTGATAGAGTAACAAGACAGCATTTAAAACACAGAGCTTAAAAAGAAACACACAGGAAAGAGTCTATTTTCAAAATAAAATGGGTAATAACACTAAGAATGATCAAACTAATTCAGCTAGACAATATACACCCAGGCTTAACACCACAATTACAGCTTTATCTACTTTTGTGAAGATTTCAGTGGTGTGTAACGCTGTACTTCAAGAGTGGTGTACATATAATGACCTTGTTGGATTAGACTTGTGTGTATCTGTATCCTCAAATAATAAACATCCGTAAAGTGAGAGAAGACAAAAGAGACTGACACATGAAAATAAAGTGGAACAAAAGCAGGCCCCTCTTATGATGGGTGGACCTGTGTTTTCTATGAATAACAAATTGAATTAGAGCAATGTCCTCAGCTCTAATAGGGTATCTGTCTCCTGTTACATCTATTTACCTGTATCTGGTTCTGTTTTACTGTTTATAGAAATTGAGGCTCCTTGGTACTGCTTTTGTCAGCACCAGGTCCAGATCAAACTGCTTGATGTTAAGGCTAACTGTGAAGTTTTTTTTTTGTTGTTTTTTTAATAGCTACAGTGCTGGAAGTTTACATTATTTTCTAGAAATGATATTTATATCCTTAGATGGTTTATATCCTTGGAGTTGTTCTAAACAGGTTACAGCTGTTGCTGTAAATGTAACTTGCTGCTGTTGTCCTCTTAATAGAAGAGGTCTTTAAATGATAGGGGACAGGAGCAGGATCTTTCTATATGAAATTAGTAAAATATGAAAAAAATAAATTCCATATAAACAACTCCAGAATCAGCTGGGTTCTTTGCATAATAACTTTAGTATACTGGTGTCATACTATGAATATGTGCAAAGTTACTGCCCCTCCATGTGCATAGGGATGGTTTTTAATTCTCCTTATTTTTTTTTCCAGCATTTTTTAGCTCTCGTGACTTCTTAAGTGAAATGAGCTAGCCACATGAAATTTTTAGCACTGAGAATACATTTAGGCCCTCACCAGCAGAAACATCTAGGGCTCCAGTGGTTGGTTCTGTTACTCTTTGTCATAGACATGAGTTTAGCTATTGAAACTACGGTATATCCCTTGTTTTTGGTGCTTAAAGTTGCTAAAGTTTTGGATAGCCTCATTAAGTATGGTATGGTTATTGTACAGAAAAACCCAGCTGATTCTGAGAGTGTGAGGTGGGAGGTATCTCATAAATTTTTGTCATGGAATTGCCCATTTGAAAATCCACCCATCCATCCTATCTCTCACTAGTACTTATCTGGGTGGTAGCAGCCTAAGTAGAGATGTCCAGACCTCCCTCTCCACAGCCACACTCCCATCTCTGCTGGGTGGAGACTGAGGCATTTTCAAGCCAGTTGAGAAGTGTAATCTTTCTTCAGCGTGTCCTGGGTCTTTCATATCAATTTAAAATTTCTGTCAATTTCATTTTTTCGCTTACTACCTACAAAGGTCATGGCCTCAGATGAAGGTGGGAACATAAATATACCAATAAATCATCAGCTTGTCTTTCGCGCTCAGCTCTCTCTTCACCATCACCGCAGACAGAGCACTAATCCATCTGTCAATCTCACCCTCCACGCTGCGCTCACTTGTGAATAAGACCCTGAGATACCTGAAATCTTCCACTTTGGGCAGCAACTCGATTCCAATCCAAAGTGGGCACAGCATCATTTTCCAGCTAAGAAACATGGCCTCAGATATGGAAGTTTTAATTCTCATCCTAGCTGATATTTTCTCCTTTAACCTCATCGTGTCACCTCTCTCATTTAAAGGATTGGTTCAAATTACAAAAAACTGACTGGTATTTTCTTAAAAATGTAATGCATTTGATAACTCATAGAGCTGCAACCACCCCTACAGCAACCCCTTTTCCTCATTCTCCTTATTCTCACTTCAGTTGGTAGTTGAAAACCAGCAAACCTCGTAATCCACTGGGTCTTCTTCATTTCCTTTACTGCCAAGATTATATGAAAGGCTTAATTTGCATTATCAGCATGCTATATTTAAGTATTTTTACTACTTTTCCTGGCTGTCAGACTGCTATTACTAAGAGGAACCTGACATTGTTATAGTATATTGCACTCATTCAGTCATTTGTGTCATTTTTGCAGCATTGATATTGCGATTAATCTTTTAAAACGCCAAAGTCACACAAGATCACAAAGCAACAGAGGGCCTTGAAGCAAATTTTAATATCTCATATGTAATGTTAAAAATCACACCGTTGCTGTAACCACCCTCTATTAATAAGTCTAGAGGTATAAATCTATTAGGCACAGCCGCAGGACCTGACTCTCAGAGTTGCATTAAATTCCTCTAATAAACTATAACTTTTTAAAGGAGATAGTATTCATTTTTATCACAAATTTTACTGGATATTAATGTGAATTTGTGTTTTTTTTTTAACATTATTGTTGATTTTCCCTTAATGTAAGTAAATTCAAACATCCACTTTGAAATTCACTGCCTTGCTCTGTGCTTCTTCGTGCTCTTCTTAACCTAGACAGACCTTGTGTCTCTTAAAACAGAACACCAAAAGAGCTTTTAATCATTGGTAATTGAAGACCCTGCTGGGAGTAAATGAGCCTTAATCTGACAGCTGAGTGCATACCATTAGCACCAGGGGCTTAGGCATTTGGATGGCACATTTAGTGCGATGCAGATTGAAGCAGGATTTATAGAAGTGTCAGTAACTGTGCAGTTGTGTTCGCAAGTTCCTCCACTTGTTTTGTAGGATTTTTCCCTGTGGGAATTTTACCTCAGGCTTAACCTACTTGTTTTTACGCAACTCTGTCCTCAGACACACTTCTGTAAAACAGGCTTCTTTCTGTTGATCTAACTCATCATAAATCCCATCTCATAATTTGGATTCCCCGTCTCTTTCACTCTTCATGGAAAAAAGTATGTACATATATTCAGATAATACATTTTCAGTTCAGAAGTTGTACCTATCTATTTTTCCCCACATGCACGGTATGAAGTAAAAATCTTTCTGACGTGCATCCAATTTGACTGATAAACTCAGGCTGTTTTTTTCTCTTTTTTCCTCAGATGAGAACTGCCCCTCAGTCAACTTAGGAAGTAATGGAATTGAAGAGCAAGTGTGAATTAAAAGATAAGATAAAATTCATAAGATAATGTTTATTTCATTTTCAAAACATTTCAAAAAGGCCATAACAAAGATAAGCCTGTCATATCTGAAAATATAACTTGGGCTGATGTAGAGATTAAAATACAGACAAGTTTACCTGGTACATAACCAATAATATTCACTGATCACATATAGTAAATTCATATAAACACCTTGATCCCTTAAGTTGGTTTTCCCAAAGCCTCTAATGGAAATAAGGGTGGCAACACTGGCAACATGTAAGTGTGCTTGCCTGCGTGTATCTTCTTTCCACATGGCTGCTTGTGTTGGGGTAAAAGCTTTACAACCAAAAATGGTCATTTTTGCTATTTTTTGTCAAGTTCCATGTGACAAAGTAAAAACAGCTCCTGGATGGATAAGGTTAACTGGAGCTGCTGGGAAATGGCGACTTAAAAGAAAGGGCACTCTGTGTGTAAGAAGTGAATTGTAGTGTATTTGCATGTATAAATAGAGCAAATGAATTAAGTGTGTGTTTGTATCTCAACTGAAGCACACACTGACGTAAAAACAGACTCAAGAAATAAAATATGTTACTGTTCGGCTGTTCATCTTTTTAATTCCATTGTATCAATAATTTCAAAATGAGACATATTTCTAAGACATTGTAGCGCAGATGTTTAGCACCTAATGTTGGTAGAAATCAGCTTTCAGACCACTCAGGTAAGGCTAGATTTACTGAATCTTGAGGAGACATTGTTAGGCTCTCCGTGGAGACTCGGCTGTCCCTAATATGCAAGCAGGACAAAATGAAAAGCAAACAATTTGACCATAATGATGTTTTCTAAGGTTAAGTGTAAATAGCCTAAATAGAGCCTAAATATAAAGAGAAAGCTTTTATGTTTTATGTAGAATAATTAGTTTTGCATTTTACTCTTAGCATTCTGCCTGATACAATAGGATTTTATTTAAAAGATAAAAACATTTCCTCAGATTTTACAGGTGTTGAGCTAATACAAGGAAAACACTTTGTGTGTTTCACTGAAAGCCACACTGCTTTGTTAGAGACAGTAAAGCAAAAAAGGCTAGGGTGAATTTGAGTGACAGAGACCTTTTAACATAAATGAAAGAAAAGAAATAACAAATGTGTAATGCTTTTTATAATATATGAGTTATGTAAGTAATACAAACCATGCGACAGACTGGTGACCTGTCCAGGGTGTATCCTGACTCTTGCCCTATGATATCTGGGTTAAGGACCAACCCCACTGCAACCCTGAACTGGATAACCAAAAGAAAAAGGATTGATGGATGAATGGATGGATGGATACTGAAATTTTCATTTTTCCAAACTGGTTATGGTTAGAAAAAAAATGTCAAAACAATTTCCTCCCTCTCCATGACTTCTGCAGCCCCTGTAGGGTTGGAGGTTCTGACCTGGCGGTGGATTAGCAGGTTCTTAGTCAGCTCGACTGCAGATTGGGATTGACTTGGTACTCTGACCCATCCTCTTACTGCTAATTGGTTAACCCTCTAATCCAGTTTGCAGTCAGCTATAACACCCATTCAAAGGCAGCTTGACTGTTTGGCTAAAGCTCAGCGTGCTGCACCAAGAAACTGCTGGCAGTCAGACTCAGTGTCAGTTCATTAACAATGAGTGGTGAGAATACACAGATACTTGGTTGACACATTTGTGTGGGAGGACTGTTGTAAACAGTAAACTTGTACTCGGATTAAGTGACAGATGGAAATGTGGAGCCTGTGTAATGACTTCTTTTGAGGTCAGATCACTTTCTCTGATCATTCAGATCTGTTATCCAGATCCTGTTATTATTGTTCAAGACATCAACATCAAAACTTTGATTCTTATTCTACTCATATTTTATTTTTAGATAATCATTAAAACACAAAACCTTCTTCAGTTCTCTCCCCTCAACAAAGAAAGAGAGAAATTATATAACAAATTGAGAGCCTCTTCCGGTAAATCTCAGTCTATATTAGAGATTTTTGGAATCCTGCTATCCAGTTGCAAGAATACTCCCATCCATTTAGAAAATCATTAAAGCTACAAAAGATCAACATCTGGAATACAGCTCTCCTATTGCAGTTCTCACATCTCCGTGGTAAAGCCTTCCCACCAAACAAACAAAGGCACATATGCTTACTCTTTATAGGAACTAAAGCTTTAAGTTGAAAACAGAAGGGAACTATTGCACATCCACAGCCAATTTAGAATCATCAGTTAGTTGGGGTTGGGGTTCCTCCCGGAAATCACTGGCACAGGGAGAACATGCGGACTCCACATAGAAAGGCCTGAGCCAGGGTTTGAACCAGAAACCGTCTTGTTGTGAGGCAACAGTGCTAACTACTCCAACAGTAGACTTTTAGAGTTGAGTAGGTTATAAAAAGCTGAGTCTGTATTTCTATAGGATTAAAAAAAAAAACAACAACAACATCATTCCATTATAAGCACTAACAGTCTTATTTTTGGAACCACATTCCTAGCAAGTGTGCATGGCTAGTTACATAGAGAAAAACTATGAGAAAGTCTTATGTTTTCAGAAGCAGGTTAACAATAATGTGTTTGCCTCCAGCAATAACAAAGAGAAAAGCATAAAAGGGAGAATGAGGATAACAGTGACAGCTGAAATAGATAAAGTCATAATTGGCTTACAAAAGACACCCTTGATGAACTGATTAGCAAGAAAAGACATCAGAAGTAATGGGATGGCCGTCTTTGAGCCAAAACCCCAAGTGTAAGAAATCACACTGGACAGGTAATCTTAATGAAGATAAACCAGTTGCTCGGGGGTCTTAATTACTTCATGTGTAATCTTGTTGTATTGCCATGCACAATCTGCCAGTCTTTCAGTTTATACTAACAGCATTATGCTCAAGGAGAACAAGATACCATATGTGCATGTTGAAGCTGTCAACTCACATTGAAAAGACTTCAGCCACTGAGTCCTCTTTTCTCTCCATTTGTGTCAGGTATTTCCCCCCTGTGGCAAAATGGAACAAATGCTAACGCAAATTGATCCAGCTAATGAAATGGCTGTGCCGGAGACTGAGGTTATAAGCACCCATCAGAATTACAGATTTGCTTATACTACAAGGCAGGAAATGATGGCTGAATAAGAGGGGGATAAATGAGTGGTCAAGGACTAATTAATTGATCTGATGTTGTGTAACATGGGTGTGTGTGTGTGTTTCCATGGCCATTTGGATGCAAGTCTCTGGCCCAAATGTAGGTATGATGGCTGATGGGATAGATTTGTCAGAGGGGAAGTTACAGTAAGTGGTTCCTTAATGGACAGCTGTGGCCTCATCTGTCAACTCTGGACAGAACCTTTAACCGAGGCATCACATGGACTCACACACATGCACGGTAGCACCATGTTGTGTTTGAAATGTCCTCTTTTGGATGTGCTGACACAGCTATTCAATTAGCCAGTTTTTCAGTCACTACCAGTTCTGATCATTGATTACTCTTGTCAGTTATTTGACTAAAATGCCAATTGTTCAGCGGATTGAAGACTCTTAAATGCGGGTTTGCTTCTTTACTCTGGTTTGTGTCATCATAAATTTATTTTATTGTCATTTTGGAATGTTTTACAATATAAATAATTTTTCATCTTAGTTTTAATTGGGGTGCATTTATAAACTTGACTTTCTCTTCTGTCAAAATGAAATTAATCAAAACATGAGCAATAGTGGGTGAAAGCTGACCTAAACCCAGCCCATAAAATCAGCTTCATTAATATTAATGGCAATATCTGTAATTTATATCAGACACTGGCAACTTGATAACTACTTCCTGGCTTCCAAGACAATGAGAACAGGATTAAGATAAAGAACATTATTGGTTTATCTTTACTTTACCAAACTGATCAGTTTTGCACCTTGTGTATCTCTTGGGCACAATGTTTGAAAGCTATGCCATGTGCTCTGCCCCATAATGGAAAATTCCATTAGCAAGTGTTTCGTATGCCCCTTTGTCTCTTTTTGTTTGTGCATGTTTGCATGTCAGGAGTTGAAATAAAACTCGAGTGAAATAAAACTGTGCTGATAAATTTGCCTCCTTCAGACCCCCCAAGGTGCATTAGAGTGCTGCACTACCAGGAGACCATTTGTCTCTGAGTGGTAAATACACAGTGGAGGCAGAGAAGCGATGGCACGGCAAGCTGTGTGGTCTCTGTCTCTGCTGGGGAAACTGTGCATGAGATGGGAAGTGGTTTTTTTTTTTTTTTTATTGTGGTGTGTGAGCGTTTGGTGTATGTTCACAGATTCTCACTTTCTAATTTTCTCTACTGAATAATGTGCTTCATTTCAATCCAAGGTCTGCTTCTATTAAAACAGAGTCAAATATCTGGAGCCTGGTTAATATTAGCTAGAATTCAAAGAATTCAAATGTCAGGCCGTGAAACGGATTTCTGACTGTAACCTATTCTGAATAGAAATGGTTTAATGTGGTAAACATCTGTCCTGGCTCCACTGAGCACAAGCTCTCAGTCATAGTATTGCTCATAAAAAGCAGAATAGCTTTCTTTTCTGTGAGGTCAGGAATCCAATGTTTAGCGTTTTAATTTCTAATGATATTGATAGCACATGTTTCTGCACTGACTATGAAACTACAAGCAGCAAATGATTATTTTTGCTTAGTACTTAGACAGGAAGCTGCAGGAAATCGCCACCCTCACTCTAGACCGTCTAAAACTGTAACATTATTGAAATAATAATGTAATATTTATCTTTATTTTTTATCTTTATCATTCTTCAGACAAAGCTGCACTAATTCCCTTGCTTCTAGTAAATATACCGAGTTAAGCTAACTGTCTCGGGGTTGCAAGATCATGTTTAATAGATTTTAGAGGCCTGTTATTAATTTTATTCAGCTCTTGCCAAGAAAGCTAGCTCTCTATGCTTCCGCTCTCTGTGTTATGGAGCCTTAACTCTAGAACCCATGGACATCACGAAATGCTGTGTTTCCTATCTTGACATGCTGTGTCAGGCCTTTACACTTGTCACCTTCAGTTTCTGCTTGTTTGCAGATCTCTCCGCCTTCAGTTTTATCTTCAGTATCTCGTCTACTTGGTTGAGATCAGGTGACTGACTTGGCCACTGAAGTATATCTCATTTCTTTGCCTTGAGAAACTCTTGGATTGCTTTTCCTTTGGATCATTATCCATTTGCACTGTGAAGCGCTGTTCGATTAGTTTTGCAGCATTTGGCTGAATCTGAGCAGAGAGTATAGCCGTGTACATTTCACAAGTCATTCTGCTACTTTTATCAGCAGTCACATCATCAATAAGCACTAGTGGCCTGGTTCCACTGACAGCAACATTGCCTCCATGTCTGCACACTGTGGTATGCATCAGTGCTGTTTCTCTCCTTCTCCACACTTTTCTCTTCCCATCATTCTGGTACAGATTAATCTTGGATTTATCTGTCCAAATAAATCATTTTTCAGAACTGTGCAGAATCTTTTTAGATATTTTGTGGTAAAGTCTAATCTGGCCTCCCTGCTTTTGTGTGTAACCAGTGGTTTGCACCTTGCTGTAAACCATCTATATATCCATTCATTCATGGCAGACTTTGACAATGATATGCCTACCTCATTGAGAGTTTTCTTGACTTGGTTAGATGTTGTGAAGTTGTTTTTCCTAATCACTTTAGTTGACTTTTGTGGTCTTTCATCCCTCTTGGTGTTACTGTGCTGGGCAGTGCATTCATTCTTTTTAAGAATGTATCAGATTGGCCATTTCTAAAGGGTTTTCTTTCTCTTTGATAGGCTTATTTTGTTTTTTCAGCCTAATAATGGCCTTTCACTTGCATCTCTTTGAGCCTCATATTTAACATTACAGTAAAAAGCTATAAAATACAAATTCAACACTATGAATAAACTTCAGACATTATCTCTGCTTTGTTTGTCATGAAATAACAATGAATCAGGCCTCACCTGTCCATAAAACTGTGTGAAGTCCGCACTGAATCCACTGCGGTGGTGTACAAAGGCAACATTTGAAAAGTGTTACCTTTTTTTATTTAAGAAACTATTTTTTCGCCATACCAATCACTTATGATTGATGTGCAAATCATAAATCATAAACATTTTTCAAAATGTATTTATGTTCAGAATCACACCCACCAATGATGACTATGAAATCCTTCAAGTAATTTCTCCATCATCTGAGGGGTTTTGGTGCTACTAATAAATCTTTGTTTCCTTGGGAAACAAGAGTTTGGCCAACATAGTTCTTAGTACAATTCTGCCTAATTGGTGTTCTTATCACCACATGTCTAATGACATATTTTCTAAAATCAGAAGTCAACCATGACAGCTACCGGACAAAACTTGATCCACTGGGTCATTACTGTATAGCATGGAGCAACTCAACAAGCTTTGCACACCACACTCAGAGACCCTTGCACAAACATACACACGCTTCTAATAATAATAGGGTGCGACTCCTGAGGAATGTGTCCAGGCAAGCAAAAACACTCTGCTGCTGGTTTGGCAGAAACATACTTCCAAGACTTTTAATTTGCCCTCCTACTATTTTCTCCCACTTGTGCAATCAGGGTTTTGTGCATTTCTATGTATAGCAGGAGACAAGACAACAAGCAGAGCCTATTTATTTACCAGTTGTTTCATTCAGGGGTTGTTGGTGCGTGACTGGGAGAAGCACTCTGGAGACAGTGCTGACTAAAGCAGACATGGTGTGTGGATTCAGCTTAGCTGTAGCCAGGATTCTGTCAGTGGCAAAACCACAATACAAAATAAGTCCTTGTTTTCTAATAACAGTAGAATGCTGCAGAAAAAAAGAACAGATAAAGTCCATGTAGCTGCAATATCAGCACACGGCTCAAATACTGTGCAATACTTCATGCAGTGTGCTAATCTATAAAAGGCATGTTTAAACAAAGACTAAAATTAAATCCAGGGCCAAAAATGGGAGCCAAAATCCACTTTGTCTATTTAGGGAGTGCTCATGATATGTCATTGTCCCAAGGCCACCTATCTGACCCTTCTCTAGCCACAACACAATTGTTAACCTGCCACACCTTTCCATACCACACACATGGAAATGGGTGGAAATGCAGAAGAATTTAGGTTTGTGTATAATTCACCTAATTGTAACATTATTTTCCTTTCCTGTCAGAATGAAAGTGGGAAATACTTTTACTTGTGTTACACCCCCAGGTGAAAACAAGCCGCTTTCTTTCCTTTCATTTTCGAGCTTGGACAAGGAAAATTCATTCTTGTCAGTTCAGTTCAGTGCTTTTTGTATTGAGAGTAGCGCAATTTATTGGGAAGGAGTGTGCTGTCAGAAAATGACAAATTGCCCAAAATATGCTCCAAAATATGCTATTACATTGTCAATTTCCTGTCCAGTCGTGGTGTTTTTGAGCTGTGGTGAAAATGGGCCAGGACAGTTTAATTTGTCTGGTCTACTCCTCATCAGTTTTTATGGGCAGCTTTTATGTTGTTTGTCTGTTTGTCTTTTTTTTTCTAACTTCTATCTCATAGATGTTTTCAGCATGCGTCCTTTCTTTGGGCCGTGGTCGGCTGCACACATCAACACCTTTGAGCTGCCCTGTGTAAAAACAGTTTGGGACTGAGCATTCAAGGCCATCGTAAGTGTAGCTTAATGATAGTTGTTGAGAGAGAGGAGACCATTACCCCTCCACTCTAACCACCCAGGTTGTTTCAAAATGGGCTTGGGGATGGAGAACTCTGAACCTAGGGATCTTTCACATTGTGGCATGAATCCATCATTTCTTTTTTATATCACTGGAACAACACATGCAGCAATATACCTTTGTTTGTACAGGTTCTTTTTTGTGTAAGTGTATAAATACCTTAAATGTAAAGCAATAACACAAAAACCCCTACATTACTTGCTTATGAGACTTGTGAACTGCTCAATCAAAATACAGACAGGAAGCTAGCTAACTTAAAAAAAACAGCAATGTTAAGCCTGGTAGAGATAAACTGTAAATTATAAACTCAGCTGTATTTGACAGTCAGGTAAAGTCAGGTTTTAGTATTCTATATTGTACAATATTGTAGCGAGCTCAGGCAGGGAAGAGAGACAGAGGTTTTGTTCGGTCGTGCTACTCCCAACTTTTACGGGGAGCACAGCCGTTTAGTAACGCAGCGCTCTAACACACACCGCTAACCACCGACAACAACAACAACAATGATGGCGCTCTCCCACCTCCGCCACACCCAGTCACAGAGCACGCCACCTGTAACCATGGCAACACTAACTCTGTCACCTGGAACAACAGAACCTTAACAGTCCAAACCCAAACAGACCTGATCCGCTACACAGCCCCCACCTAAGGGGTCAGGCGTCCCCGACAACCCCATTACCCCACACAAAGTCCCGCAAGTGTCCCGGTGTCTTCCTTCGGCGCGCAGGCCGATCCCGACCAGTGGGGGAAGAGTCACTCGGGCCAGAACATGGGGTGCCACCGGCATCCCCTGCCCCAACAGCCGCTGGGGCGAGCGGTCTGTACAATGAGAGTCTGTCCTGGTGCAACACCACCATGCGCCCCTGGCTCGGCATGCGGACCCGGTACACCACTTCTGTCAGCCGCTCAATGACCTCCGCTGGCCCTTGCCAGTGACTGCACAGCTTGGGGGACACTCCTCTCTTACAGACAGGGCAGTACACCCAGACCTTATCACCAGGCACAAAAGCTCCCCCCCAGCACC
>VVHJ01032720.1:0-12500 GCA_015107715.1 Tylochromis polylepis | reverse complement strand
CCTACACAAAAAAAAAAAAAAAAAAAAAAAAAAAAAAAAAAAAAAAAAAAAAAAAAAAAAAAAAACAGTCAGAAAAGATGAGGAGGAAAAAAAATGTCAGCGGCCTCCATCTGTAAAACCACTCCTGTTCTTCATGTGCACAGATTTGCATGAACAAGCGCATCACGTAGGAGTGACTAACTTTGGATTTTAATTTAGGAACTTTTAAGTTTGCTATTATCAAACAGGACAAAATTAAACTTATTTATGTCACATCTTCACAAACATCAAACTGTAACAAGAAAAAAATGTGATACATTATTTAGATTTTCTCAAGAAAATATCATAAAGCCATCTGGATCCAGGGACTTTTCCTTGGTGTCCATGTCATTTGGGATTAAATTAACAGGAGGACTAACCTGTTTGGTATCAGGTCTAACACAGTCAAACAACATGCAGCTAGCTACCTAAGATGGGCTGCGGAGTTTCCTTTTAGCTTACAAATTTGTGGAACATAAAAATAGAAACTCTCCACCAGTTCATTGTCCTGCAGTACATAACACTAGTGGCAGGTCTCAGCACATTCCCGTGGTCATGCCATCACTTAAATCTGAGAAAAGTTTCTACTTTACTCTTCAACGTGAGCTTATATTTTTTTTTTTTTTATCTCAAGTAATCTTAGTGTTTTTATCAAAGACACTGAAAATGTTTACCTCGATATTAATAATATTTCCAAATTAGCAGGAACAAGCACTGGTACTACTTGCTTCATCCATGACGTTACGCTGATGCGCTTTCGCTGTTGAGACTATGATGTTTCCCGTGATATCGCTTCCTCAAAGTTAATTTTAGAAAAAAAAAAATTATCATGAAGAGAAACAAAATGGTGAGATGCTGACGCTTGGAGTTGGTGCATTGATGTTGTTGGAGTTTTTAACAGAGCTTAAATTTGTTTTTCAGCCCTGCACATTTAATGTGTCTGTCTGCTGTACTTTTGAACTTACGAGGGTTTGAAAACGCTGGAATAAACAAGGTGGCTTGAAAAATATGCTGCATTTGTGCCAAAATAATGCCAACCTTATGTATTTCAAGGCTTTGTAACAATTCAAATTTTCAGTTTGAAGATAAAAGTTTTTATAACTTCATTAAATATGCAGAAGTTAGCATACAAAAGGAATCAGCTGTCTAGCAGGGGGTCAGGTGGGAGGCCTTCCCACATTTGGACACGGCTGACCGGTGTGTCTATTACACTTTTTAGAGTGATACTGGATTGGGAAGCCACTGTAAAACTCCCCACTGTAGCTCAACACAACTAAAAATGAAACAACTCCTTTTGATTCTAAGTTAATTCGTTAGCTGAATTCTCAAGGAGGCCGACCACTAAATTAGTAAAACAAACCAATAAAAATCGCACCCATCACTGGCTCGGCCAACAGAGTGCTGCAGGAACGAGTCTGAAAACCCAGAAATGAGTTAGCATTTTGGACTTCTGGCTCCCTGGTCAGTGGGTTATGTGGATGAATTTTTGGTTAGGTGCCTGAAATATGTTTGAGACCAGCTTTAAACATAACACAGAGTTTATTTTCTGCATTAATCCAAAAGCCAGTGGAAAATCCCACTCACAGGTTTGCCTTTTCTCCAAGTCTCACTGACTGATTGGCAATGTATTCACTGAATATCCCACTCCAATTGATCATTTCCCACCAGCTAAGAGGAGAGGTCTAAATTCAAGAGCTCAAACATTATCAAATGTGATAATATTTAATTATGCGGTGATTCTTAGTGGTAAATCGTTATTTTACAAAGCTCTTCATTATTATTATGTTTTTTATTGTCATTTAATTTCTTTGTAAATGTTTCCTCAATAGTACATCACTACACGTGTTGGTGCTGTGGTATAAAATCCTGAACACTATAAAAGTGTAGAACTGAGCTCCTAATCACACAGAAAAGCCCTTTCAGGTGTTAATAAGGGCTTTAATTTGCTCTGCGCTGCACTGCTGTAGACCCTAATGGTGTTATTATCGAGCTCTGTGGATTTTCTCCTGATGGGAATAATTACACAGCAGCGAGGAACGTCAATGAGCATCGTGGACAAACACATTGAGAGAGAGCGTTTGTCGAGAGCGGGAGAAATCAATGATGTGTTCAAACATCCTTCCCCCTCTCTGCAGAGGGGGATGAGAATCTGCTCGCTGTTTTTTTAAAGAAAACGTGGCGGAAAAAAAAAAGCATTTGAGTGTTTACAAAGTGAGCAAACATGGCCGAACTAAAACGAACAATGGGAGGTGACACGGCGAGGAAACGATGAAGAATTTGCATTTTTACAACCACCACTTAATGCTAACCCTCCTCCAACGCTAATGATAGCATTCAGCATCGGTAACCCCTCTCCGCTGCTTGCCCTCTCACATGCTGAACATCAAATCAGTGCTTGCGTGCGCGCTCATCAATATTCATGTGCTCCTGAGTGAGTGTCAGACGGCAGGTGAGACCATGCTGTGCACTTCCAACGGTTCCATTTATTCTGATTTACCGCTCACCCTCAGCAGCCCGCTGCAGTGTCATAAATCAGGCGGCGTACCGTAGCTTGGCGAGGAGGAGGTTAATGGGCCATTCAGCCGTGCTCGGTCCGAGCAGAAAGCCAGGTCAGGGGGGAGACGTGGCTCGGCTGGTGAGCGCTTGAGGTCATCGTGAGCTGGCTGCAGGAGCACTAATATTGTTTTACAAATACACCTTGTGTCAACATCCGAGGATAACGACAGTGCAGTAAATACGACTTCAAAAAAGTGGCTTAAAAAGTAAGACAAAGCAATTTAATCTGCTATTCATTTATGTAATTAAACCAGATTTAACAGAGCTATGAAATCTGAGTCCCCTATGGTTCTGAAAGTAAAAACCCATTCACTCATCCAAAAGAAAACTCACAGCTGAAGCACTTTGACTCCTTGGATTGCCATAGAACTCTAACACACTGCTGTACTACAGGCAAACTTCCCCTTTGGACCAAATATAGCACTCCAATCAAATTATTTGGATACATAATGAATGTTTCACACCATCGAACAACTGAACAATTTCTATGAAACATGAAAAATTCTGCTAATTTATATCTCCATATTCTTCTTATTGGACACTACTAGAGCAGCTTTGCATAAGTCACAGCTGAAAATAATCCCTGTTTTGCCTAACCTGATCTTAATGTAGCCCCTCAGTACATCTTGTGTCAACTCTCTCCTCCAAAAAGAGTGTGGGGCTTCTGTGCACACCACCAGTTATGTGCGTAATATGAGCATATTAGTGAGATCCACTACAATATCTAAAACTGAGTGTTTGAAACTGTAGAACAGAGCTCATCAACAGTCTGTGGTTCCATCCACAGCTATTTGGAGAACAACGCACATTTTCTAATTTCTGCTTCCCTCTGCGTACCACAGCACATTTTAAATCGGTGAAGACGTGACTGAAGCACATATTTCCAGCTTTAAGTCAAAGCATTTAACAAACGTTTTGCATTCACTGTTTAGGAATTAAAGTCGTTTTTATACACAGCCCCCCATTTTCATACGCTCAAAATGAATTGGACGGTTGGCAAATTTAGCAAAGATCACAATCACAACATGACAGCTGTGATTCCAAGTGTTTGACTGTTAGCTGTTCACTGGGACTCTCAATGTGAGGTCCAAAGAAATGAGGATGCCAGTGATGGAGGTGGTCAGTAGGCTGAAACGTTCAGAAAGACAGCAAAAAGTGACAAAATCAACAATCTGATTCATTCTTAAAAAGAATTAATACACTGCCCAGCTCAGCAACACCCAAAGGCCTGGAAGACCACGAAAGCAGAAGATTACAGAATTATTTCCATGATTAAGACAAAGTTTTCCACGATAACTAGCTCGGTGAAGAATACTCTCGAGGAGGTAGGTGTCTTCTTGTAAAGGGCTACGATAAAAAGGCACCTTCATGAATGGAAATAGACTCTTTATAACAACGTGCAAACCACTGGTTACGCTCAAAAACATAAAGGTCAGATTAGCTCTCAAAAACATCTAAAACCACCTGCAGAGTCCAGGAAAAAAGATCTTTGGGCAGATGAAACCAAGGAGAACTTGCACCAGAATGATGGGAAGAGAAAAGTATGAAGGTGAGAAACGTAACACTTATCCTGTCATTTCGTAGCTCAAATGGCTCACAGTCCATCACACTTTACATCTTATTGCCTGAAAATTGACAAATGTAACTTTGATCTTGAGCACAGCTTGACTGAAAACAGTTACGTGATCAATATGTGTAAGACTGCCTTCCTCTCCCTGAGCCTGGTTCTGCTGGAGGTTTCTTCCTGTTAAAAGGGAGTTTCTACTTCCCACTGTCGCCAAAGCACTTACTCATAGGGGATCATCTGATTGTTGGGGTCTTCTCTGTATTATTGTAGGGTCTTTACCTTAAATTCTGATCGGTACTTGGAGGCAATAATATTTCAATCCTAAACCGTTAATGCAATACTTTTGTTAAACTCTTTCAATTAAAGCTCAAAGATCTCGACTGTCTGATATAAAATCCACTCTGGTGGTGAACAGAGGCAAAACTACAAAAATGCTTTCACTGTGCATAAACTTTTGGATTTAACTGTACCTGTAATTCTAAACTCATGAAGCTATATGTGCAGAGCACGCATGCAGATGAGAGGAAGGAAGGCTGTAGTCCAAAGGGAAAGACAAAGCACGATCTGAGGCGAGAACAGGACAACGTAAGGCTTAAACCCCCAAGGTGTAAAAATCCTGCCTTTGGGAAGGAATTCAGACTAATTATAAAATATGAATTACACATCCTGCATTGTGTTTTCTGCACTTTACTAGATAAATGCGTTAATACAAAAGTGCTGAAAATATATTTTAAAGTGAAAAATAATTTGTTTCACTGCATAGGAATGGACAATGTAGGGATTATCATTTTCTCACATTCAGTGAACATAAAGAAAACGATGACAGATGTAAACATATTCAGTTTTAAATATTTTCTCACTGTGAGCTCCAAACAGGACCTGCTGGCCAACCTGCATCCACAGTCTTATCTTAATTATATTTAAACTGCGTGTTTTGTTTGCATGTAAACACACTCTGCCATTCCAGAGTCGATGAGGTGAAACCGGCAGCCAGCAGCACAGCTCCATCAAAGGCGACATTTAAATTTAAACAAGGAGGCTGTTTAGTTTCCTCTCTTTATCTTCCCTCTGAGTGTGTGTTTGTGTGAGCGTGTGTGTTAAATGGTTTTTGTTTTCTTGGGAGTTTTTTGTGCCGCCTCTTTATCGAGCTGTTATTTTTCTCCTCAAAGGAAATGCTGATTCATCTCTTTACGCTAAACGCTCATCTCAGCAGGGCGATCGAGGGACAAGAAGACATAATTACAGAGTTCTGCTCGGTGCCCTCGCTCTGCGTCTCTCCCATCATCGCTATCTCTCTCCCCATCTCACCCTCGTCCTCTGTCTCTCCTTTGATTTCTTTTTTTTCCCCCGCTTAGTTGATGTGAAGTTAATCAGGAGGTAGGAAAACACACTTTGCAGTCTGAAGGTCTGCGCAGATCAATGTGAGGACTGTACAACCCCAGAGCTGCTGGGAGCCTGAGAGGCCTCCCCATCGGTTAATTAAATGCTGATTCACATGGATTCAGGGGGCACCAACCTGCAGGCATCCCTCCACGTGGAAGGAGGAGGCTTCACTGAAGTCAAAAGTTTCTAAGACTTTTGCAGCTGATAGAAAAAAAGACACACAATAACGTCTTGATAAGAAAATGAGACGGACAGTTATGGAGCTGTAGGTGAAATGGTAGCTGGAATCCACTGATCGTTTCCTGTCAGGGACACGGTTATTAAATGTTTCCCCTATTGGATGCTTACGATATCATTAACAAATACAAAATAGGGCTTTTAACGCCATCATTTCACATGATAGTTAAACACATTTTAAAGTGGACCTACTAAGTAGCTCATTTCCAGCTCCATGTCTTTACTCTTGGACTGCAGTAGAGTAGCTTTGCATCATTCACAGTTCAACACATACGTATGTCTCAGCCACTTTATGCCATGAACCATTTTAATTATAGGCAGCAGTAGAAAATCTGTAGCTTCTTCTGGAAGTGTTTTTATTTAACTCCTAGGTATGGCATGAAAACATCGAGGGAACGTGTCCTGTCGTAAATCCTTAATAGACCAACCGCCTGCGTGCAAAAGAAGAACTCTGGAATTTTATGTTTTATGAGTAATTTAATGTGGAGAAAAAAAAGAGCCTGATAAACTCTGGACACTGGTAGCAATGCACATACTCAAAACTAGCTTGTGGACTCTTACACACACACACACCACTCATTTACATGCACATTACATGCACTCATTTCATACAATAAAACTGTGCGTTCATTTAAATATTGTGCATATTGTAATTGGGTTGTATTTATATGTGTGTATATATGTATATGTATCCATATTGATAGCACTTTGGATTAAATGCCAAACTGCGGTTCATTGTTTGAGTTATATACTTTTCAATGACAATAAATAGAATCTAATCTAATCTAAAATTGCTTTCTCTCTAAGGAAAAACTAGAGAAATAAAGTGACACTTAACTACAAAGATACAGTCCTGTGAAAAATGAAGTACACCCCGTGATTCAGTCGCTTGCAGAACCTCCTTTAGCAGCAATAATTTGAAGTACTGGTTTTCTATCTGACTTTATCACCCTCTCACATCACTGTGGAGGAATTTTGGCTCACTCTTTACAGAGCTGCTTCAGTTCATTGAGGTTTGCAGCATTCATTAATACACAGCTCTCTGAAGGTCCCACCACAGCATTTCAGTCAGGTTGAGGTCTGGATTTTGTTGGCTTTGCATTATTGTCCAGTTGGTTTGGTCCAAGCTTTAGCTGTCAGACATATGTCCTCAGACCTGACTCTAGCTATACAGAGGAGTTAATGGTCGAGTCAGTGACCCCCAGCTGCCCAAATCATCAGCCCTCCATCACTGCACTGACAGTTGGTTTGAGGTGTTTGTGCTGATATGCTATTTGTTTTGTTGTATTTTTCAAATGTCCTGCTGTTCATTCTGGACAAATATCTCCACTTTTGGTCTCATCTGCACAAAGGGCATTGCTCTTGTGGGTTTTTCAGACACAGATTTGCAAACCTAAGTCATGCTGCCATGTTCTTTTTAGAGAGAAGAGGCTTTCTCCGGGCAGCCCTTTCAAACGAGTCACACTTGTTCAGTCTTTTTCTAACTGTACTGTCAAGAACATTTAAACTGCCCTCTGAGGCCTGTAGAGACTGAGATGGAGCTCTTGGGGTTCCTTTTTTTGCAGTTTCTCTGACTTTGCTGTGAATCTGCTTGGATGAAGATTGGTTGTCTGGAGCATTCAGGTGTGCCACAAACTGCCAAAACCTCTGCTTTTATAAAGGTGCTCACACGTGCTGGTCATCATTTAATCAAGTGCAGCACCTGACTACTACTTACCCTCTTAATTCTTATGCAAGCAATAAGGGTGCACTTTTTTTTCAGTTTTCAGTTTTTCACATGACTGTATATCTGTGTCAGGGCAAGGCGCTAAACATGAGCCTAAAATTTTTGCCCAATATTTTTTACCCCAATTTGTGACATTATATTACAAAATACAAATAATCTAGATTTCCTGTGGACCCTCCTCCCCTCAGCAGACAGGTTCAAAAGGAAATCATGGAAACACCACTGTGCCAAACTGGTACATCACACGAGTATGAGTCTCTCATTGTGTGCTTGGATCCTGAGCAGTCAACTGGACCGCAGCCCCAGAGGCTAAAACGCTGAGCCCGGATCAGTTCGGAAACACCATCTGTCTGTACATCAGTAATCACGTTCCTCCAGCATTAGAAAGCGCAACCATAACAGTGATGATGCTTTTGGAAAGTGACACCTTTTTTTGGAGACCTAAAATCTTTTGGGAGACTTGATTCGAGAAGAAGAGCACGATTAGTTTTAGGTTGTTGATTAGCCATTAGGATTTAACCAAAGTGCTAAACAGGCGTAAATGCAGGACATTGACAGAACACAAAGAGAATGCACAAATGTTTAAAATGAGAAAAGTTACAATTTTAAGAAGAATATTAGCTCATTTTGAATAAATAAAATAAATAAATGGGTTTGTGAGATTTTCAAATCCTTGTGTTCTGTTTTTATTTGCATCTTACACTCTGTCCCCACTTTTTCAGAAGTGGAGTTATGAAGAACAGCACTGAGCACGCACTGAGCATTAAAGTAATTAACACACATCATGCGGAACAAGAGTCACACGAAAAAGCTAACAACCATGATCCATCCGTCCATTCTCTTCCACTTATCCAATCTTTAAAAACAAAACCTCAAGCAGTCAGCAATAAATTCAGTCTGAATTGTTTTTTTTCTCTTCCAACACCACAAGTGAACGTTATTGACTGGCCTGCACAAAGCCCTGACTTGAATCCCACTGAAAATCTGAGAGGTGAACTGAAGCCCGCGCTCCATGCCAGATGACCATCAAATCTGGAGAAGCTCAAGAGACTTGCCAAAGAAGAATGCGCTGGGATTGCTCATGAGACGCATGAGAGACTCGCTGAAAACTACAACAAATGACTGCAGGCCGTTATCCATTCAGTTCAGCTTTATTTATATAGTGCCAAATTGCAACAACAGTTACCTCCAGGCGCTTTATATTTTAAGGTAAAGGCCCTACAATAATAGACAAAAAACACCAAAACTCACATGACTCCCCCATGAGGAAGCACTTGGCAACAGTAGGATGGAAAAACTCCAATTTAACAGGAAGAAACATCTGGCAGAACCAAGCACAGGGAGGGGTGGCCAACTTCTGTGACTGGTGGCTTTTTCCTTATCCCCCAAAAAGGATACACAAAGGATAAGTACTGGCATCGGGGGTATAACAGTTTTGACCCTGGTAGTTCTTGTTTTTTGTGAAAAGTAAAATAATGTAAGCATTTAAAATAAAACTAGGATGTTTGGAGAAGGGGGGGCTAATAGTTCTGTTCTCCAGAAGACATCAGGTTTCTAATTGATATTACACTTAATAGCTTGTGCTTACTGGATAAAAGTCGCAAAAGCTAGAAGTGACAAAAACAATTCAGGGTCCTCAGAAGTACAAATGTATTTGTGTGTCTGCATGAGTCCCAAACACAGAGGATGCAGCCATCGATCATATCTGAGAGATTCAGTAAAGCTTCTGTGAGAGGCTGCATAATCGCACAACAGTCCCTGTGTGTGTGTGTGTGTGTGTGTGTGTGTGTGTGTGTGTGTGTGTGTGTGTGTGCGCGCGCGCGCGCGTGTGTGAAAGACTGAAGTCATCATGTCATGTAAGCCAGCAGCTGCTGGACTTTGTGACACAGCTCATCCAGCTCGCCTCATACTGACATGCACTCAAAATAAACAAAGACGTGAAGTGCTAGTAAAAAAAACTTTTTTTTAAATAGAGCAGTTACAGTTCATTTGGGTTTTTCCACAGCCGTGGAAGTTTCCACAGCTACTTTTAGAACTATTAAGCCTCCGCTTTTAAAGAACTAGCACATCAAAAAATGTGGCAGTCCAACAGAAATGGACAAAAAGATGAGAGAGGAGCAAAGAAGAAGAAGGTGATTGAAAAACACAAATGGCATCACATCGTTTTCTAATCACATCAGCTTTTATTTGAGTTACATTCAAGCAGAAACCTCCTTATGGGAAAAATTATGCCAGCGTGTAAGTTTTTTTTTTTTTTAAATGTAGTTTCTCTGATGTCCACTAGAGGCTCCAGCAGTAAGTCAGACTCCTGTGTTAAAATCTCCTACATTACAGCAGAAATAAAAATGTTTACAGCAGACTTATGAGGTGAGATTATAATGTTGCTCTTCAAGACAGCTTTACACATTTACCTCATGCATTTAAACTGCGTGAGGTAAATAAAAGCTGCAATAGGTGGGCTCACTTATAATCACACGTGCTAGAATTAGCTGATGACTCTCTAGCTGAGCTTACCTTAAGCCCACCAGTCCCACATCATTCATCACCCTGTCATCCTCTCAGCTCCCACCAATCAGCCCTGCTTTCCACCCCATCACCAGCCAGTCCTCTCAATACTTTCCAGTCATTTACCCACATCAGCCAACTTGCACTGTCCACAAGCCTTGATCCGTACAGTGGCCAGCTACGACCGTGCTGTACGGTGCTTCTTCCAGTTCTTTGCAGTAATAACAGGTGACACGATCACGTTAGGATGCAACAGAAATATAATTTTTTTCCTCATAAGAAAACAGAACAGAGTGGATATACTGGAGAGGCTCTACTGTGAAGCAAAAATAAATACAGAAGTGTACATTTCTTCAAACACAGATATTGATGTGAACGGAATATAAAGAAAAGTTGAATACTTTTAATCCAATAACGGCGGGAAAACAGAAACAGGAAGTGCATGCAAAGACTAAATCGAGTACAGAGCCGGTTGGTATTTTTTGCCAGCGTCTGCAGCAACACCTCCATTACGACATCACAAACAGTGTGTTAGGCTATCATAACAATGTTAACAACAACTGCTTGTAAAATCAAGATGTGCTCCATGTTACAGTGAGCTTTCTGATGCAGCTCAAACAGTAACTGAATCGATCCTGTATTACTCGTATAAGAGTAAACTGTGCTCTACACTGTGTAGAGGCATCTGAGCAGTTAATTGTGACCTCTGATTAACGATCATCAAACAATTAAAAACACCATGCCACCTGCGGTCGTGCTCAGCTGTCAGAGTCCCAGAGAGAGCCATGTTTTTTCTCCGCACTGTTTAACATCACCGGTGCAGTGAAGTATTGATAATGTATAAGTCACGCCACACAGGCCTGCTTCCTTCACCTCAAACTGGAGCTCAGAGCCTTCCCCCAGAGTCTCGGTCTCTGAAGCTTAGAGATGCATACGCTGCTTTTAAAAAGTCTTTCTTGCTAACATGAAAGGACGTTTGCAGCGAGGAAAGAGATTTAAAATGCAGGATGGAGCAACCAGAACCTCTCAGAGGGCTTCAAACTGTGAGACAAACCTTTAGAGGATGAGGGACAGAGCTGAGAATCAGAGAATAAAAAAATTATTCAATCAATCAGATATTTATCAGTGATTATACATGTGAGAAGTTTATTTTTCTAATGCTCTGCATGTTATCTTGCAAGAAAACCGTCATGATATTTGAATCTGTCAAAAAGAAAACCTGAAGCAACAAAATTATAAGTTTTGAAAATAGGATAATGATAGATTGAGCTAAAGAGAACCAAAGAGTGGCATCATTCAGTTAGCAAAAAACCTCAGACATGAGTTTACGTCGTATCCAGGCCAACAGAGCTGGAAGCTAAAACAAAACAACAAAAACATGCTACAGCTCGGCATGTTTTTAATTAACCTGAA
This sequence comes from Tylochromis polylepis, assembly GCA_015107715.1. Classification (NCBI taxonomy): domain Eukaryota; kingdom Metazoa; phylum Chordata; class Actinopteri; order Cichliformes; family Cichlidae; genus Tylochromis; species Tylochromis polylepis. The sequence goes on along the minus strand of VVHJ01032720.1, from coordinate 1,095 downwards.
AATACTTTCACTATGGGCAAAATTTAAAACAGTTTAAGTATGATGATTAATCTACATGTACCTTTTGATTACTGTTAAATCAAAGTACCTTTAAAGAAAACTCAAATATTTTTAGTCACCCTGTCGTCATCTTGTAATGAAATTTCTTTTTTCGGGATGCTTCCTGCACTGGGGTCGGTGCTCCGATGCACTCCAAAATTGGCCACTGTGAGATAACGGTCCCATTTCAGAGATGTGCACAGCGACAGCGTAATTTGGAGGGTTAACAGCCTGGAAAACATTGTTTGCCTTCCATTGGGACGCTTGTTTTTTGCACTTTGCTTGGATTTTTACTTTCAGCCTGAATGCTGCATTTTTATTTCATTTGACTCAACTCAACTTTGTACTTTGAAGCGTGCAGTACCTGCAGTACTTTTGTCTTGCAAAACTTCAGTGTAAAGAATTTGGAATCCACTTTGCAGGTTTTTATTTTTAAGTACAGCATCACTCTGAACTCTCCTATCTGTGCTAACAATGTGATTACAATAGAACACATGGACAATAGAAGTTTGGGAAAAAAAAAATTGTCTGGTCTGATTAGTCTCAATTTCTGCTGCGACAATGAAACGATAGGGTCAGACTACGTTTACACTACTCCGGATAAATTTGAAAACGGCGTTTTCGTCTAAAAACGCTCCGCGTCCACACTATCGTTTTCAATCGTTTCCAAAAACGCTTACATTCCTGTACCGCGCATGCGTGAAACGTAAGACGATTCGACCTGTGTCATTTCCGTCTGCCGTTTATGTACTTATTTACTTTACATTCCGTCTTCTTTGAAGAAAAGCTATCTGGAGCATGTACAAACCGATATTAATCTTTAATAGGGCTGTCAAAATTGAGAGCAAACAAAACAACTGCTGTACAATGCCGTCCGCCATCTAGTTGAATTGGTCACATGACTTCATCACATGACTAAAATGCGTCATCGTTTCCAAAAGCCTCCATTTTTGCCGTCCACACTGCCACATGAAAACGGCGTTTTCCAAAATCTCCACTTTTGCCGGAGTTTTTAGAAAGAATCGTTTTCAGAGGCGACATCTCCGTTTGTGTGTA
>VVHJ01032719.1:0-12202 GCA_015107715.1 Tylochromis polylepis | reverse complement strand
ACAATCCAGCACATAACAGCAGGATGCAAGATGCTAGCAGGCAGGGCATACATGGAACGCCATAACCAAGTGGCCGGCATAGTATACAGAAACATTTGTGCTGAGTATGAACTGGAAGCCCATCCATTCTCTACTGCTTATCCTTTTCAGGGTCACAGGGGGGCTGGAGCCTATCCCACCTGTCTTAGGGCAAAAGGCAGGGTACACCCTGGACAGGTCGCCAGTCTGTCGCAGGGCTAACACACACAGACAGACAACCACTTGCACACCTATGGGCAATTTAGAGTTTTCAATTTACCTATCCTTACTAACTGCATGTCTTTGGATTGTGGGAGGAAGCAAGAGTACCCGGAGAGAACCCATGCAAACTCCATGGTGGAATTTAACTCAGGACCTTCTTGCTGTGAGGCAACAGTGCTAACCACCATGCTGCCCAAAGTCCCGAGGTCAAAATGGGAGACACCCCCTAGAGTGGTGGAGAATGAACAAGCTGAGATCCTGTGGGACTTCCAGATACAGACGGACAAAATGGTGGTGGCTAACCAACCGGATATAGTGCTGGTAGACAAGCAGAAGAAGACAGCCGTAGTGATCGACATAGCGATACCGAATGACAGGAACATCAGGAAGAAGGAACACGAGAAGCTTGAGAAGTACCAAGGGCTCAAAGAAGAGCTCGAGAAGATGTGGAGGGTGAAGGTAACGGTGGTCCCAGTGGTAATTGGAGCACTAGGCGCAGTGACTCCCAAGCTAGGCGAGTGGCTCCAGCAGATCCCAGGAACAACATCGGAGATCTCTGTCCAGAAGAGCGCAGTCCTAGGAACAGCTAAGATATTGCGCAGGACCCTCAAGCTCCCAGGCCTCTGGTAGAGGACCCGAGCTTGAAGGATAGACCGCCCACAGGGGGGCAAGAGGGGAATTTTTTTTTTATTAAATTAAAAAATGTCTGCAAATGTCATAGTCAAATTGAATTTGACAACCCTGATGTAAGATAAGACCGCATGGCACCTCATTGTTGCATAAAGCTCAACAAGGGGGTTGGTTTTATGAAAGTGTTTGTTATAGTTATAATCTACATGTAAAGTTTCAGTTTTTGGACTGCAGCTATAAGCTTGTACAAACTGAAGGGCTTAAAATGCAAAGCCAACTGGCTGTAAAAGGAAGTCGTCCCTATAGATTCCAACGTTAAAATGCCCGACTTTAGAGTAGAAATGAAGTAATTTTAAGACCGGCACTGAAAACAATTTCAATCTCTACTTCTAATTTGTGTGTACAATGGTTAAAGTTTTATATAATTTAAGAATTAAAGTTATAATGATTATGGATGTGGCTGCCTTAAAGAGATAATAAACGTGGCTAAGGCTGCTAGGTTACGTTTATGTTTACTTTTCAGTAAAAATTCAAAATCCATTATTTGCTGTGCAGTTAATTTTCCTGATGAACCAAAGTCACTGCCCCAGTTTATTTGGTGAGCGAAATTACAGTATTTTATTTTCATTTTAGCCATAATATAAACAGGTATCTGTGTCCATCTCCAAGACAGATTCATAATGTTAGCTTAGAATACTAGAGGGCAGAGTTAGTTCCGCTCAAGTAACTGGAATAAAAACAAATTAAGATACATTAAAAAAAGACAGGAATATGTTTATTGGATGTTATTTTCAAAGAACTCATATTTTCTTTAAATTTACAAGTAAGAAGAAAAAAACATTTTGTACTGTTTATTTTGTATATATTTAATGCTAACTCTAAAGCGAGCATTAGCAGGCTAATGTGTCAGGACATTTTCCATCAGTTGTGACGGAAACGAGTTCCAGTGCTGTAAATGCTTTTCAATCATATGACTGAAAATATTGTATAATAAATTAACCGTTTGTGATCGACAGGAGTGCCCACACTTTCATTTGCATATCTATTTTTAAATGGAGGTAGAATTCCAACCAAGCAAAGATAGAACAATAACTCTTTTTGTATAGAAAACCAGAGGAGTTATACTTACATATCATGCAATCAGCATGTCCCAGAACACAGTTTTCGATCTGTTCAGCCAGGTTACATACATGTTATTAAAATTTGGGCTATAAAGGTTGTATTGATGTACAGGAAGTTGAAATACTCCAAAAAGTTGCAATGCAGCATGTAAAACTGTCAATTTTCCAGTTTTCTGGTGGTTAAAAAAAGGGGTAAAAACTTAGCAAATTACTTTACCAGCTAATTTATATCATATATAATTTATATCCAGTGAATTTGCAATTACAAGAGTTAATAGATACTTAAGTGTGACACCCTCTCTAGTGTTGAAAGTAGCACTAAAGACCATAAAATTGAATTTAAAGTCACTTTAAAGCTTTAGAGGACAGGCTGTTTCTTTCTTTTTTAACTTAAACATTTGAAACTTTTTTTTAAAGTACTTTTTATGTGCTGTCCTTTTGAACCTGAACTTTCTAATTCCAAACTTTATAAATGTTAGGTTTCAGTGTGTTTGTTAGTACATTCAAGCTGTATAAATATACAGTTGCCTTAAATCCCGCGTTAAACTACTGCGCTCTGATTGCTTGTTAGATAGCAGGAACATGCTAAATACTATTTTCGACACCACGACGAAAAAAATGACAAAAAAATAAAGAGAAATTATGTTTTTTATGTACAGATTAGATATACACACACCCAAAAACATCAATGGCAACACTGCTATATACATCAGAAGCAGTGCAAAAAAACCAACTATATAAGTAGTAACAGTAGGGTATTTATATGACAAATATTTTAAAATTTTCTTGGATATGGCAAAAAAATAAAAAAGACAGCAGCATTTTTAGGTGGTTTGAGGTGGTGCTGTGCTTCTTGTGACTTGGTATCATAATTTCTTTATGATCAGGTGGAGCTGGTGATGTATGCTGCTGCTGTTTCTATCTAGTTGTTGGTAGACTTCTCTCCACTTCAGTGTTTAGTAAAAAAACTGTTATTTTTTTTTAATAAATTCTCAATACATATTTCTACTTGTGTGTTAGATGATCTTCTAAAAGCGGGAATGTATGAACCATAGCTGAAGAATTGCTCAGGTAATGACTAAATCCTTGACCCTGAGAAAAGCCGGAGCTATTTATGAAAAGGCCCTGCACACAAACAAGTGTTTTGACATATTCCGGTGTAATAGACTGCTTGAACACAACTTGTTTCAGGCAAATTTGTGACGAGCTTAAGTTGTCCGATCCTGGCAGGTTCCGCCAAAGAGGAATGCACGTCGATGTCATCCTGAGAAGTGTTTCTAACAGGTGAAATCAATGAATATCGGGGGTCCACGTCTTTAATTTCGGTAAATAATATGTCACCTGTCCACTGTGTGCCCTCATTGAGTTTATATTTGCACATCATGAATGGCACCTGCCTGCACAGCTGTTCCTCATTTGCACTTTAGCTTCACTAGTAGATGGAGAGCTCTACAGAACTCTTATCAGACAGCTGAACCACCTCTTTTACCTTGAAGGGCTGTTTACCAGCTTATTTCCGATGGTGCATCTGCCTTCCCGTTTGTCTTACAACTGCCTGTCTGATTCCGCGCTCATGTTGCCAGCTGTAAGCTTACCTAATGATCAGGTAAACTGTCTTTTAATGTTTTATTCTGTCTCTCAAGGTAACTGTTAGAAATACTTGCAAACATCAACTGTAAGTCTAAAATAAATGTTTAAAGTACACTTTCTGAATACTATGAGCTCAACAGAATGTGCTTAACCTTTCTAGTACCAGCTGACTTGTTACTTCTCTGCTGTTCCAGTGCATTTTAAATTCTCATGCACGGTGATGTTTCATGATTGAATACATTTATGGTTAAGCTTTTGTCTATCTGCAGAACAGTTTGTAGATCTCTACCTGTGCCATGTTTAAAATGCCAAACGCCAAGCTCCAGCTGCTTTCCCCATCACAGCTGGTTGACATCTATAGTCCACTGTGCTGAGCCTGTCCTCCAGCTCATTTCACAAAATGGTTTCTCATTGAAAAATTCTGGTAAATATTCTGATAAATGCTGTGTTTGTCGGCGAGGCACTTACAAATGGCATTTGGATGCTTTTGTGCACAAACACTGGACTGCACATCACATTACATGTTGTGCACACACAGATTTTTACCAACATCTGTTGCTGGTCTGATGGAGGGGAAAAGGCAGCCCGCCTTGTGCAGACCTCTATTAATGGGCTAGGTTATAATAATCAGAATATGGGTTAAATGTGTATGTGTGTGTTGGTTACATTTTTGGCTGTTCCACTGAACTTAAGGACAATGCAAGCAGTCCAGTATGTAAAAGGCAAGATTTTTAAATGGAAGCATGAACTGCAACATATATCCTGTGGTGTTTTTAACTAAGCTGTTCAGAAAATATGAAGAAAAGGCATTAAGACAAGCAAGACATTAATTATACTATTCTTGTCCATCTCAGGAAATAGAAATGATGATGGTGCAGGCAAGGAAGCAAGACTCTCTCTACCTCTGCTGTTTCAGCATTTCACCTGAGGGAACGATGTGCAGTTGGTGAGTCCCAAACTCACTTGAAGCTCCCATGGGGCTATATTAGTCAGATGGGTGTATAGAGAGAACCTAATGAAATGGATGTAGAACGTGGGAGATGGGGTAGGAGTGATCAAACTCCCAAAGGACCCAACAGAAAGGCATGTTCAGTTCTCTGGATCTCTGTACTGAATTAGCACTCAAGTGTATTTTCAGGTGACTTTTTTTTTTTTTTTTTTAACAATGGGCCAGTTTTAAAGAATGAGTTACAGCAGTCTGAGTCAGTGGACAAACTACAGTGGTCTGGTGTGCTATAATGAGCTGCGAGGTTTGACTTGCTGAGCTTGCAGCGGTTGTCTAACTCAAATGACAAACTGCTGGGCTCTGGCAGAGGTGGCCTTCGAATACATTGTCTTCCTCTACCAATTCTTCCCACTCGTCAGGTTAAATCTCCCTTGATGTCATTGCTCTGTGGCATCTACTCCCATCTTTGGCATCAGCCGGCTCATACAATGTCATCCTCAAAAAATGCAAAAATTGTACAAGCTTGATATTTGAAACAGAGAGGAAGAGCTAGATTGAAGTTTAACTTTAATAAAGTGGCGCCAATGAAGTGTGGGCTATATCCAGTCTCCATCAGCGGGGTAAAATGTAAATATCAGGCACATGGTTATCACACCAGAGGAAAAAGGACAGAGAAGCATGAATGACGATAGAGCCAGAGGCAGCCAGAAAGCAACACCAAGGCCACACAAGGTTATATACGTATAAAAATCTCTCATATCGTCCAATTTAAAATGAGCCCACACATTTAAACTGATCCTTCCTTTATACAGCTCAAGCCCTGCTTGAAAATAAGTTGTGAGGTCAGTGTCCCAGACAGTCTGCCGCCTGATCTTGGGTTATATATTGTAGAGTTTAGTAGTTCTCAGGAAAGTGACTTCTAATGTTAGCAATAAATGTGTACTTTAGAGTCATGGTAAAAAAAAAAATGAAGTGCACCCTCTTTCAGTTCTGAGGTTTTATGTATTGATACATAATAAAGATATTCTGGTCCTTAGCGGTTCTTAAAATTACGTAAACACAACCTCAGATAAACAATAAACGTGAGATATCACCACGGTTTAATTATTTATTTAACAAAAAAATGAGCCAAAATGAAGAATCAGTGTGAGGAAAAACTAAGGATAGCCTTACTGTTTCCATATGAATTAACAGGGTAAGTAACAGCCGTCTGCTACAAATCAAATGGACTTGGTTGATTGGGTCTAAATTAAGTCTAAATTGTTTGGAAAAGGTCTTATAATCTCCAAACTGCCAAAACTTTTATTGCAAAGTCTTTTATTTTACAGTCAGAAATATTATTCAGTAGTGGAAAACATTCAAGACCGTTGCCTACTGGTGGTGGTCAGAGGCCCCGGTGGCACCAGTGTCCGGCAGCCTCGCCTCTGTCAGGGCGCCCCAGGGTGGCTGTGGCTACAATGTAGCTTGCCATCACCAGTGTGTGAATGGGTGGATGACTGACCGTGTAAAGCGCTTTGTGGTCCTTAGGGACTAAGTAAAGTGCTATACAAATACAGGCCATTTTTACCATTTACAGTTGCCAGGCTTCCCAGAAGTGGACGTCCCAATAAATTCACCCCAAGGTTAGATTGTGCAATTCTCAGAGAAACTGTGAGAAAAACCCCAAGAGCTGCAGCTTCAGTCAGCATGTTAAATGTTTAAATTCATGACAGCGCAATTAGAAAAAGACTGAGCAAATACGGCTTGTTTGGAAGTATGGCCTGTCAAGGCGAAGCCTTTTCTCTCTGAAAGGTACATGGCAGCATGGCTTAGGTTTCAAAGTCAGATCTGAACAACATCCTTCTGTGGCGGGGCGTGGTCTGTGGCGCCGCTGCGGGGAGGCTGACACACCAGAACTGCATCAGCTCATCACGCCTCCCCTGCATTTAAGTCTGTACTGGGTCCTGACTGAGGTTGTGGGTGTATGTATGGGGCTGGCAGTGGAAAAGCTGCAGCCATGAGTTGTAAGAGACGACAACAACCGAAATAAAGAAAAGTGGAGGCACTGGCCCAAATGGTGGTCCCAAGGGTCTGGCAGCTCGGATCAGGTCCTGGCCGACACCGCTGTCGCCCCCACTAGCGTCCCTCGACCACATGGGAATGGTTGGTGTCCGGGCTGCTCTGGCACCTGTGCCGGTCCACAGGGTGGGGCCCGCCAAGACACAGCCTACCTCCGCACCCGTACCCAGTCCTCGGGTGGGAGTGGCTAGTGCCCAGCAGGTGCCTGCACCAGTTCCTGTTCCCCAGAGGAGGGCAGCTGAGCAACCTCCACTTCCACCACCTGCTCACTCACCTGCTCAGCCCGACCCAGTGGACAGCACGTGGGGAGGACCTGCTCTGCCGGAGCCGGAGGTCACCGTGCTGTCCGGTCCAGCAGCGTCCTCACTAGAGACTGGTGCGCCGTTGGGTCCTGCTCAGTCTCAGCCAGAGGTCAGGGTGCTGGAGGGACCGACGCCTGCCAAGCCGCCTGTGAGCCCCGGCTCACATCCACACCAGCTCCGTCACCGCCACTGGACACGTGGACAGCCCCCAGACCCACCTCGTCACTGTCACCGCTGGATATGCGAGCGGCTAACTGATCCCACCCTTCCCTGCCACTGGTCTATGGGCCGGGGATGCTGAAGGTCGTGGCTAAGTAGGTTTGGCCGGATGGCTCCCCGGCCTCAGTCGGGCGATGGGGGTATATGGCGGGCGTGGTTTGTGGCGTGGCGGCAGAGGAGGCCGACACACCGGAGCGCCATCAGCAATCATGCCTCGCCTGCATAAAAGGAATGAACTGGGTCCTGAGTTTGTCGTTGTTGGTATACGTGTGGCTGGCAGCTGAAAAGCTGCATCCGAGTGTGTAAGAAACAAGCAACTGAATAAAAAAAGTGTGTTGAAAATTCTGACAATATGGTCGGGTCTGCATCTTCTACACAATTATTGACAAGAAGAGCATTCCCTACAGTGTTCAAAATTAATGGAGCTAAAAGCAGATAGCATCAAATGATCCTCTTGTTTGCTACTCCACTATATCAGCCCATGCTAATTAATTCAGTATTAGCTATCCGTGTCCCCAGGCCTGTGTTTGGGTCCGCCTTGGTGGCCCATTTATCTTCAGAGCCACAACCAAAGGGTTCTGTGGAGAGAGCGTGCAAACACTCCTAACTCACTGTCACTTTAATAAAAATCATTATGCACAGAAAGTAGACACCCTAGAGGAAATGCTCCACTAGCAAACTTTTAGTTTAAATTTCTGCTGCTAATAACATTTTTTTTGCAGTGCAATTTCCATCTGAAGCCCCACACATGGTACAAGGCTCGAAAGTCCCGCGTGCAATCACTGAGTCGATTTGAGCTCAGACATGTTTGCGAAGGAACTTGCTTGCATGAAATGACTGCAGAAATTACAATGTCACTTTAACATCAACAATATGCATTTTCATATTCATAACCAGGGTGTGAGCTGTGATCGTTTCTCCCTTCTGTATCGAGGAGGAGGGGATGAAGAGAGGAGAGCAGGATCAATACCTCCCTCTGCAGTTAAGATGTAGTGTACAAACATTGACACTGGGAAGATAAATGACCTGAATCAACTCTCTGACTGCCTCCTGTGGTCCAGGGAGCGGGGGGCAAGAGAAACTGAGACTTTCAGCCTTCGCAGTCAAATGTGTTCCTGGAACCTAAAGTGGGAGTGACCAGAAACCAGATTGTCAAACATGCTTTAGAGCTCTAAAATAATAGTGCAACATGGTGGAGAATTTATGGTAGTTCGATTTCTGAGAGGGAAACTGATACCACTCCATTATAACTGGGGGTAGTTCGGGGGGAGATGCTGTCCTGTGATTGCTTAGCTAAAGGAAGACTTTAAAAAATACCCTCAAAAACCATCAACATGGAGTCGGTTTGGGCTCTTTCACTCAGTGCAACTCTCATTACTCATACAAGTCAATAGATGCCTCAGTGATCAGAATGCAGTGATTATATCAAAATACAGAAGATAAAATAGGGCCTTCACTTGCACAGTACTTATCATCAGGGCTTGACATTATTTGCCAATACTTAGTACAGATAGATTTATTGACACGATATTGAATATTAAATTCAGTGGGAAACAACGAGGAGAAGCCACAGTAGCAAAACAGAGAAAGAAAATGGTTTCATTTAGGGAGCATGTATCTGCCTGCCTCCTGGGGGATTTGGCTCCTGCTATTTTCACCGCAAGCTTTTAAAAGCTATTCACCTGCTTGGTCAAAGGTATCCCATTCAGTCGTGTCAGATGGGTTTCCATGGTTTAATAGCTGAGGAGTTAAGAAAACATCACGTTACGTGTCCTCTTTTCTCAGCTTCTCTCCCTGCATTATTAATCCAATGCTTTCAATGAATTTCAAACGGCGTGCGCTGTGCTTTGATGCTGAGGAGAAGCATGAGCGGTGCGAGGGTATGAAATATCCACGCTAACTCAAAACACAACACAGCTGTGCCTTTTGGGATGAAAAGTCTAATTTAGGGCTGGTCTTTGATGCAGTTCAAACCAAAACAAAACACTGATTACTTCAACTGTGTAAAAAAAAAAAATTTTTAAAAATGTGCATACAACACTGCAGGTGATGCTTACCTGTCAAGCATGTGTTCCTGATTTGTTCTCGCTTTTCATTTGTCTGTCAGGAGAAAGCTGAAGGGAAGTGACTTTTAAAATTCACATTAGAGTAAAACACCTGAGCTCTCTTCCAGTCACCCCTGCAGCGCCAAATAAATATCAGGACGAGATAAGAGCACTGTTTTGTTCTTCCTCGTTACTAATCCCAGTTCAAAGCGAGTAACTGAGTCTCTCCAGCAGCCTTTAGTAATAGCCATGAAATTAGCTGCTTCCTGCATTGGAGCTATTGGAGCTGCTATTTCACAATACACTAATGTGGCTCCCAGAAGCTACTGTGGCACCAGTTGACTAGGAGAAAAGAGGCCAGTCGGACTGCGCTGCACTGCATCAGTACTCACTACACATAAAACTACCCTCAAGCTCATGGGCCCGAGTCTTTCGTGTTTGCTTTGGAGCTTTAATGTTGATGTAACGTTGCCGCTTTATTACAACAAGACCATTTGCAGATATTTTTTTTAATTTATTTGTATCACTGAAGCAGTCCCACAGGCCTATTAATAGATTCAGTAGCATAAAAACAGCTTGAGCCCTAGCTTACCTACACTTCTTCCTCTATTTATGAGTCCATTCCATTTATTCTAAGCTAAGTAAGTAAGTCAGTCATTTTCACCTCATTTAGGGTTGTTAAATGGTTATAAATTACATATAACCATTCATATCCCTCACAAAGGGTATGTTGTTCATGGTGCTTTAAAGCAAACCCGTAGGGCCAGCATTTCAAATGACAGCATTTACTAGCCGTGCTCCAGCAAGAATTTAAATAAATTTAAATTTAATCAGACAATTAAATTCAATACAATATAAAGAAGCAGTGTTTATAAATGTAATAGCCCAGCGACCACCACGGTGGTGTTTGCAATCTGTCTCTAAGCACACTGGAGATTATAGCAGAGATGGCAAGCTCAAGTTTCAGTGAGAGGTTGTCGCATGCAAAGTGCCATTTAGTCATCAGCACAAATAGTTCACTTTTTCCACAGTTACTGTTGAAATATGCGCTGTGTGTTAAAGAATTACTTGTTTATCTTCTAAATCGCTGCGGAGTATGTCTGAGGGTGGTTTTCATAAATCTGGTAGCCACAGTTACTGCACGGAATAACAACTGTGAGGTTTTAAAGGCATCAATAGAAATCACTGACTCTCGTCTCTTAGATAACACCGGTGCAGATGTAAGCGTTGCTTGACTTGAGGAGTTGGAAGCAAAAACTCTGGACTGCAAAACGTTTAAGGAGTCTGTGAAGAAGACCTTCCGGCAAATAGCTGCTGATTTATTCTCCCTGTGGAATCATGGACTAACTATTTACTGTTTAGGAAGTGAAGAAATAGTCTGATCTGTGTTTTCTTGGATTCTTGGAAGTTTATACTTTATACTATACTATAGTACTATAAACTATAAGTTTATACTATACTGCCCGGTATTTAGAGAGTCCCAACAGAGGGCTATTGTTACAAGCCATCCAGTCCTTGTTTAACCTAAACCTGAACCCTGTCAGTGTCTGTTAAACAAGTCCAAGCTGTTTTTAGTGCTCTTGGCAATGATGAGGACAAGACTGCAGATACAAGTGGCCAAGGTTAGTTGCCCATATAAACTAGTTTGGTACAGCATAGAGATGGGGTGATGACCTCATCCATTTCTTCTGTGTCAAAGAAAGCCAAATGTGATGACATTTAATCTCCCTTTAGAGGTTTTACAGGAGTAGAGCCAGAACTCAACCCCTAATGCAGGATTTATGGTACTGCATGTGTGTCTGTATGCATGAGTATTTGCTAACCCAAACCTGCCTAACCTATACAAACATGCTTGCGTGCACAGACTGGTTGTATGTGACAGTGCCCCCTGGTAACAGTAAACAGCTACTACATTGGGCCACACAATTAATCGATTTTTAATCTCGATCATGATTTTAGCTTCTCAAAATTAAGTCCAACCATGTGACAAGAAAAACTAGGTTGTCTGTAAGAGCGAGGCTGTGTGTATACGTCCAGCATTTCATTGGGCCAAATATTTTATTCAAATTTCTCCAGTACACACGCGCTAAATGCAAAGACTTCACAAAAATGTTGCACATACTTGACAAAAGACGTTATCTTCTGACACAATTATTTGTCTTTTCTAAAGTGGCCACTGTACACAAAAGCACATAGGAGAAATAGAGAGTGATCTCACAACTGTGGAGTACTTTTTTAATTAGTTTTATTTGCAAATGTCATGCAGATACAATGAACTGAGGGAAATTTGCTTTTCAGAGATGCACTTCGGTCAAGTGACCAAATGTCATATTTGTCTGCAAAGATGCTTTAATTTTGATTTCTGATTTAATTTTAATTTAATTGATGCTCTCTAGCACCAATAGAAACCTTTGAATTTTTCCTCTGGAACAACATTAATTGTAGATGTAAACTTCGCCATAATAATCGTGTAATACTTAAGTTACAACAGGTTCTGCGGGGTTTAACAGGTTACAGTTTGGCTACAGTTCAAGAAGTGTCTTGAGGTCATTGTTTATGGCAAGAGTGCTCAGCTCAGCACTGAGGTGATGATGAGACGCTATAACACTCGAGTGCAGCGGAGAAAGGAGGAGCCATTAAGGCCGAGCTGCTCTGGAGCTGAGCCAAGTGTAAATTGCAATAACAGCAGCGCTCGATGAGTGAGATTACTGAGGGGGGGAAAGGGGCTATCCTCACGCTGCAGATTACCCTGCACTCGAAAAAAAATCAGTGCAACTGTAGAAAGGATGGATGTGAACAACAAGACAGAATTTCCTGCACTGAGGAACAAACAGCAATCAAGCAGAAGAAAACAGTAATTACATGATGATGAGGGCGATAGCGAGCAGAGAGACACATATTGTGCGTCTCATTAATCATTTACAAACTAAAAGGGACACAAGGTCAGCAAACAATGCATGGGTGTGTGTGTGTGTGTGTGTGTGTGTGTGTGTGTGTGTGTGTGTGTGTGTGTGTGTGTGTGTGTGTGTGTGTGTCAGAGACATGTACTGC
>VVHJ01032717.1:0-14775 GCA_015107715.1 Tylochromis polylepis | reverse complement strand
GTTCTTTGGACTTCATGGTGTTGTTGCTCCCAATATTCTCTTAGACAACCTCTGAGGCCGTCACAGAGCAGCTGTATTTGTACTGACATTAGATTACACACAGGTGCACTCTATTTAGTCATTAGCACTCATCAGGCAATGTCTATGGGCAACTGACTGCACTCAGACCAAAGGGGGCTGAATAATTATGCACACCCCACTTTGCAGTTATTTATTTGTAAAAAATGTTTGGAATCATGTATGATTTTCGTTCCACTTCTCACGTGTACACCACTTTGTATTGGTCTTTCACGTGGAATTCCAATAAAATTGATTCATGTTTGTGGCTGTAATGTGACAAAATGTGGAAAAGTTCAAGGGGGCCGAATACTTTTGCAAGCCACTGTATCTCTAGTGTCCTGTGGTGTCTCTCATCCGCTTCACTGGGATGTTAGAAATGGATCTTTTGGTTTCTGGGGGTTGCCGTTTGGAGCCCCAGAAGATCAGGTGCATGCTTGATCAGACTGAGATCTGAAGGTTTTGGAGAGGTCAGGTCAATAGCTTTGGTTATCTTTTTTGTGTTCTTTGAGCTGTTTCTGAGCAGTTCTTGCAGTGAGGGGAGGTGTCCTGTCCTGCAAGTGAAAGCCACTCCCAGTGTGTCATGTTGATTCAAACACCACTGCGCATAACATAATCATACGATGCAACAATGCTGTAATGACTATAGGACAAACAGTCTCCATTAGAGCAGTTTCACTACACATACAAAACCACAATGCAAACTAAGGATAAATGAGGTAACTCCAGATGGAAGGTGCTGATTAGGCGAAAGCAAGAAGTGTGTGAAAGGTTCACATCGAGTCCTCCGTGGTGGAATATGGAGGTGTATGCTTTGGCAGTGTTGACCAAAACCTCAGCCCCAGAGGTGAAAAGAGGAACGTGAAGCCAAAGCATCTTCGTACTGCTCCTCCTTTATAACCCCCCCTCAGTACGGCCTCTTTTTGCCCCACCATAAACACTTCATTTCTTTCCAAACTCAGGAAACATGCTTTCTAAATCAGGGGAGCCTTCTCCTGTTTTTCTCACATTCCCAGCCAAACAGAATTAATCTAAAGAGCTGGGATGTTATGAGCATAACTCTACCAGTATGTGACCTGTAATAAGGAGCTAATAAGCTGTGAACTTGAGTGGTCTTTCGTTTCGCTTCCAGCCCAGCAGGACTTCATTTAGCAACTAGCTTTTATTTAAACACACTACAAGGAAACATGCTTGTCAAAATATATTTAATGACTTCAGGTGCAACCAGGTTTAAAAATCACATGTAGAAACTTCAAGGGGCGAAATTCAAGTCCACAGGTTGTCTTGGCTAAGCCCTGACTACATGGCTATACATCTTCTTTTCAGCAATAAGTGTATATTACAATAATCAAGTGGGTGAGAAATATACACCGAGAAAGTGTGTTTTACAGATTCTGACTGAACTGAACTGCAAAAAAACTCAAAAAAACCTGTGGTGTCCCAGTTGAATTAGCTGTAGCTGTAATTGCAGACTGAAAAAGTCCATCCCAGCAGCATTACATGTCTAGCAGAGTACAGATATGCTAGTGGCACAAAGATCGATATTCCCTCTTCTCCTTTAAGTTGTGGTCTATCGAGCTCTCGCAGCTGAAGTACTTCTGAGATTGAAAGTCGTGCTCTGCGCTCAACCTCCCTCTGGTACAGCCAAATCTGAAGAGACAAAACAGCCCCTCTTTCTCACATCTCTTGATTGTCCTGCAGCTCTTCCACACACTGAAATTGGCAAGGTGACCTTGATGAGCGAAATGCCAACTGTCAATCATTGATTACCAGGACTTTTTACACATTCACTTAAGGGCTCCCCTTTCAAGTTTGATCAATATCAGCCAAAATGTAGTCACAGAGTAACACAGAGGACTGTCAGCACTGTGCCTCAGGTAAGAATGGGCATTTAAAATGGGTAGTCGAAAAAACACAAAAATGGGATCAAACCACAATACACTAAACTGCACAAACATATTTAATAAAAAAAAGACTTCTTTCTGAGGCTTTGCCACAACTATCAACATCATGAAGTAAGATAGATAACGTTGTTGTTTTTGTTTCGTTTTGTTTTTGTTCTTTACAACCCCAATTCAGAAAACGTTGCTGTGATACTGTGAAAAATGTTAATTAAAAAAATGATTTGCAAATCTCACAAACCCATATCTTATTCACAATAGAAAATGGAAAACAAACCAAATGTTCAAACTGAGCTCATTTTGACCTCCAGGATTTTTTAAGAGTTTCCCCTTAGTTGGGGAAAAATGCCTGTACAATATTTTGTCTTGCTTTAAGAGCTAAATCTTCTTCACGTGAACAAAGACCTGAGACTGTGAAGCATTTCATAGAACAGCAGAATCCATAAATGAGAAATAAAGTAAACTGTCCCAAAGTAACGGATCTAATGTGTCGCTCTGGAAATCTGAAAATGTCTCAGGTGAAAAGGTTGATGCCCTGCCTCATTATTCTTGGATAGCATATTTGACATGGAATCAACTGTTAATCCAGAGAAAATCCTACAGGGTTTTTCTACCATGATGGTCGGTTTGCAGATTGGTAGGAAGCGGCTGAGGGAATGCTAGGCCGCCCTACTGCTAAGCCATGACTGTAACCATCCCGCTTGGGCCACATATCCTCTGCACTCCCCATAATGACTCATTGATCTCAGCTTCTCAATCCCTACCTGCCTTATCTCAGTTAATGGGGCGGCATCGTGTTCTCTGACAGGGCTGCAATCTCTCTGAGAGACTGAGTGCACTCAGAGGTCGGCGCTTTTGCGCTCTTGCAGCCTCGCACCACAAGAAGGAAGGAGGAAGAAAAATGTAGAATGTGAAAAGTGTTGTTTCTGAAGACACCCCCCTCTTCATTTGAGAAGTCTACAATCCCTCTAATACCCTTTGTTGTGTTTGCTGAGTGGGATGATCTACTGTCCCTATAGGACTTCCTTTTATCGTTTCAATTACAAACTCGCACTTCACACATCAACAATTCTTTTGGTTGCTTTGGTTGATAGCCTGGCTTTGACCCCAAACATTTGAAGCTTACAAAAGGGACTCCCCTACACAAACCCATGAAAAGGCTGCAGAATCCACAGTGATTTATAACTTTTGAGGCTGGCATGACAGCCTAGATCAGCAGGGAGTAGGCGGGAGGGGAGGAGAAGAGTGAATGAATGGTCTAAATGGGGCAAACAAGTTCATGTACTGCAATACATGTTCCTTAGCACGCTCACTTTGCCTGTACTCCCTATGGGCCAATATTACTGAGAGTGCAAAATTGAAAAAAAAAAAAATCTGAAACTTATGAATCTCATACTGTATGGCATCAGATAAAAACTGGAGCAGTTTCTGGAACAGTATAATATTTCCCATATTATACTCCTTCAGGGTCTCTTGACCATGAGAATGCATTTCTTTTACAATCATCTTATATCCTGAGGTTGAGGAAGTTTATTTAATCAAATTTCTTTGCATCCAGCCAAAGGTCTGGATATCAGTCCCATATGATGGGATACGCATTAGGAAACAAGCCTGGGAGAGTACAGTGAAGTCTTCTATAGAATAAAAACAACACAGAAAAGAAGAGCCGGTCACATTTCAACTCCTCATCTATATCCCAACATTATTATATCCCTTCCTCATTAATCCAGAGGAGGCCTATTTCTCTCTTGCTTGACTGAATAGTGCCTGAGGTGACATCTCCACAACGCAGCAGACATACAGACACCTTGACAGCTGTGGAAGTATACTGAGCTTTGGCAAAACTCAAAACTCAGCCTCCCTGGGAGATTTTTAATGACCAGTCAGTCTTTCCCCGATTTGGGTTTAAAATCTGAGACACCTGACAGCCCTGACGTTTGACTGACAGGCAGGATATCCTGTTCTGTGACCCTGCAGTCGTCCTCTTGAACAGTCTTGGCAGTAGGTAATAAGCTACAGGAGAGGTCAGAAGTATGGATTGCAAAATGGCTAAAATACTGCGCTGTTCAGAGTGAATTCCTAGATGGTAAAGACAAGAAAACCGGAGGGGAGGAAGCCAAGTGGGAAGGCTTTCACTGGATTGCTGCGAAACAGATTGAAGACATAAATAATGGGCGAATAATCACTGAAATAGGAAAATGAAAAAAATAAATTATGGTAGTTGGAAAAAATTTAGGGGCCCTGTGTAACCATGACATATGTAGCTAGATACAGCTAATTCCTGTTTGAGGCACCATTCTCCTTTACTGAGTTTGAGAGCTCCTGTTTTGGAGGTTCAGCGTTAGCTGAATTCAGGAATTAGTTTGAGTGATGGGTCTTCGACTTGAAGGTTTTGATCTGAAAACTTGTTAGTTCTATAACACAGGTACTGATATTACTACGCTTCTTAGAACTCTGGAAAGTTATTCCTTAAGGTGGGACTCCTTTTGTCTTGCTAAGGTTTAGGTAAACACCCTTTTTGTGGCTTGAAACGACTGCTTCTTAAATGTTCCAAACATGTGGTTAAGGTTAGGAAGGAGCTCGGTCAAGCTTTAAAAAAAAAAACAAGTCTTGGATGGATGGGCCATGACTGTAACGCAGCCCATCCATCCAACTTAACTTCCCCCATACACAAACTTTGTCGCTCTTTAATAATGTAATCTGACTTCCTTTATTGCTCAACATGATTAACGTGATAGCTGGAGCACTATGTCACTCGTGCCATTTTTGGTTCATGTTACATGTCCTGATGCTGTTGTTCTTCATGGGAGGACGGTCTCAGCACGCATATCTGTAGAGGAAAACAGCCTTGTTCTCACAGTCATCTGTGGCCCTGTAGCACCCAGCAATTACCCATTAATTTGGTACGAGGCCCATCATGGGTCATGTCCTTCATGTCCCAAAGGAGACCACATTAATACATTACACATCGCCAAAGAGAACAAGATTCAGCTCCAATTTTAATCCTGTTAATATTGTATGTTATCATTGGCTCCACTCATAATAATAGACTCGCAGAAAGCCATGGTGATTATATTAACATAATTTAATATCATTTTCAAATAGAAGGCTGCAACTGATGCTTTTTGTATTTAGGTGCCTTTTAATCTATTTCTTTCACTATAAAGCCTAACTACATCCCAACATTTGTGTTTACATTTTAATAACAGCGTTCGTTGTTTACTGCTGTCGCAGAGTGGACAGGAGCACACACCTTATGCCTTTGTTTGGCTGCTAACCACTTGAGCTCCCCGGCAACTCAGCCTCACTTCCTCTCACTCTCCCTTCACGAACACTGCAGGAAACACACAGCTGTGAACAAGCCAGAGCCTCTAGCAATTCTCCCGGCCCTTGCCCAGCTTGCACAGTGTTTCTGAAAAACATTTTAATTGACGCAGCAATTAAGCCAGACAAGTCAAAACAGAGCTCTTGTGGAACCTCTATATGAGCAGAGTAATCTGCTTCCCCAGGCAATTTTATCTTGAGAATGTGGAGTATTCATCCAAGATGTATTGCTTGTATCTCAGCCAGGGAGAGTTCACTGCAGAGAAAATATTTGGGAATAATGTGTGGTTAACTGCAGTGTATCACCGCTGGGAGTAGTGGGAGATTAATTAGTGTACATCAGCATTAAAGGGTCGTGCCATATTTTAACCGGTATGAAACTAATTATGCATGTTTGACATACACACAAAAACACACGACTGTTAGATTATTTTGTATTAATCAGTGCTCCTTAAACCTTCTCAAGAAGGTTTTCATTACGTAAGAAAACCTGAAACTATATTATGTGAAAATTATTATGCATAATGCTCAGTTTATCTTTGAAAAACATTCAACTTCTAGATAAACGACAACCAAACACACTTGTATCAGATCAGCAGGTTAGCTGCTGTAATTGTTCTAAAACTGAGGTTGCCATAAAAAAATTTTTTTGTCATGGTTCGTCTCATGATGTAACCTTTACCTGAAGTACAGTGGCTACGTGCATGAGTGTCATGATTATGTGACATTATACAGTACAACCAAAGGAATGCCTTCTTTGCAGAGGTTCTACTGGCAAGACAGCCAGTAGACTGGTGAAATATGGACTTTAACGGTCCATCTACCTGAATGTTTGTTTGTTTTGGGGTTTTTTTTTGGGGGGGGGGTGTAATTAAGAAAACAATTTGTGTCATTGTAAACTGCATGTTTTTAAAATGTAGGCTGAAAAAAACCTTCAGTAGCAGATGCATTTAAGGATTTTAAGGATTCTGGTTAAAGCATAAAATTCTGGTAAAGCTGCCCCTGGTCCTGCTGGAGGCTCCTTCCTGTTAAAAGGGAGTTTTTCCTTCCCGCTGTCGCCATTTGCTTGCTCATGGGGGAGAAGGTGACTGTTGTTTTAAATTGTAAATAAAACTGAATTGACTGAAATTGAGTGAATAAATGGGAAACGTATAGAAATATCCATCTATCAATTATCTACCCCTTAACACCTTGTCTGGGTTGCAGAAATGAGCACACCTTATTTTTTCAGATGTTATTTCTCACAATAAAACTCAAGGCCCTTTTTAAATCAAAACAAGCAAGAGAGAGATTGAGAACCAAGGCTGCAGATGGAAGCTTTGCTGAAAAGCGGCGTATTTCACAGGCAAACTTCTTTTCATAACATCCACCTCTTGCTAAACCTAATTTATGAAAATATATTTTGAGCCACATCGAAGAGATGAAGATTATAAAAGTTTACTGGCACAGTTTGGTAACTTACATCTCTTTTGGAAAACATTTAGATGACATTATTAGAGCATGTTAACAGCAGACCTTGTGTGTGAAGCCCTAAAGACTTAAACAAAAGGAACGACAATGTCCACAGGCATATCAACAGATATTTAACAGCACATGAAAGCATTCTTCACAATGAAGGCACGCATCATAAAGAAGAATTAAAAAGGAGAGGAAACCCTGTGACAGGTAAAGTATCAGGTGTGTCAGTGATTGTTTGGGGTCATGACAGCTCTTTTCAGAGCTCGCTCAGACTTCCCATCTGATTAATGCATGAAAGTGAATTTTCTTGACATCTCAAGAGGCATTACCGAGCAGCTGAAGCACATTGCTAAGAGAAAGAAGTGTGGATGTGTTAAACCTGGAACGATACAGAGGCAGAGGTAGGCTTTAGCTGTGAAGACTCATCGCTGCATCTATCAGCAACTCTGGTGTCTACGTGCTAAAAGCTGTTTCAGAACTTGACATAACTTGGTTGTTAGATTTTGCAAGTTGCTTTGGCATAGAATATAAAGAGAATAGAAAGCCGATAATACGCAACTTAAACTAGGTATAATTTAAATATCCCAGGTTTTATCATCCTCTGTTGATTTTATTTCACTGAGCTTTCATGTCCTGTTGCCTTAGTTTCAGCCAAAAGACACTCCTGCTTTTCCCTTAACCATGCAAATCATAATAAACTGAGTCATCGTGTAATTACTTCTGGCTGCACTTTTAGTCTCTGATGCCACCATGGATTTTTTTAAGGTGCAATATAAGTCACAACTGCAATACCCTATGTCCAAACTGATGACCACAACCACCACAATAACACACGTACAACAAGTGCCAGTCTAAGCAAGTCTTATTTCTGGTGTAATACTTTTGTGGAAACCAATTGCATCCCTTAAAAAAACCTCAAATATTTTGCTTGAACGTAGAGTTGATTTACAGATCGTTTCCACAGAATCCAGCACTAGTGCTAATACGACAAACACATGGGCGAGCTTTACCACGGACCTCAACACGAGAGTTAATTATACCCAGAGCGTATCACCAGAAGCACAGCATCTCACCTAGCCATAGTTTATCTCTCCACTGCTAATTTGTTCCGATCAATTACCTTTGGAAAAAGGAGGCTTCCAAATTTACGGGGACAGGAAGGGGCTGTTTATTCATTCCTGGTCTTTTTTGTTTTGTGCCAATCTTTTAAATATTCCCTCGGGTTGGTTTTGTGCTGGGAGGCCTCCATTAAAAACCCATCGCTCACCACGGGGTTCAGCATGTGACAGAGAAGGGCACCTGGACCCCCTGGAAACTCTCTCTCTGGAACCTCTTGGAAAAAAGGGGAGGTTAACTGACTTAATTACAGGCTTTAAAACAGCAAACACTCATCACAGTTGAGCAGGATTACTGAGATCTGTCTGACAGCGTTATGAGTGGAGAGAAGAAACACTTTCAAGGTGGGTTATGATATCAGTGGTGACCCACCTGAGGTGGACCTGAGAGTTTTGGGGGTTTTTTTCTCTAGAAGAAATACAACTACAGTGACACAGAAATGCATTCACTGTTCCCTGATTCCACACCACTGAAGCTGAACGCCAGTTAAATGACAAAATATGGACACATCCCATGGCGTATGATTACTGACTGGGAATTCTGTGTTTATAGCTTTACTTTCTATCCTGGAGAGCTCATCCAACAAACTTCTAAACTTTCCGCAACTCTATTCCTGACTGTGTAGCCTTGCTGTGTTTCTTTCAATTCCACCCTGAAAGGTAAAACATAAGCATGTCAAAACTTGGGAAGGCAGGAGAAGAGGAGCGAGGGTAAAACCTGATCCACACTGTAGCCCATGAGAGGAACTTTGGACTGATTCAGAGCTCGGAGGGAAAGAAGTGGGAGTGCAATCCTAGCCCACTCTGTGCCTGCCTCTCTTCCTCTCATCCTCTTTTCTCTGTCTCGGCCTCCCTCTGTCAGAGCGCTTCATCTTGGACTCTAGGCCCGTTTGTCTTCTCACAGAAAAGAAATGCAAAGTAGGCTGCGCCGAAACTCTGGGAAACGCCACAGGACGTCCCTCGAGGGGGGGAGAAATTAAATACGGCCACTAAGATCCACACAGTAAAGTGGCAATAAAGTATTCATTAACCCACCATTGAAGGGCTAAGCAGGAAAACAAGCAACTGAGTTAAGAAGTCAAACAGGGACTTAGAACACACAGTAACACCACGCTCTTTCATCTGAAGATTTACAAAACAATGAGAGGCTTGGAGAGCTCATGAGCATGTACATCTCGCCCAGAGAATCAAAGAAAAGGATGACAGAACAAAGTTAGCAACACCAGGGCATTACCAAATAGTTTCACAAATATTTCCCTTACTACTCATAATCCTCTCTGCTTTTATATTGCAACACATCTCCCACTGTTGGTCTGGCATCGTGCCATGGTGGAGTGCAGGATGTAAACAGTCTCTTTTCCTCTTGTTGATTTTCATTTTCCCATCTGAGGACCTCATTTTTCACCTCCACTCTAAATCGCTGTCCTCCCTTTGGAGCGCCACAGTGGTGCTCCTCGGACCCGGACTGAGGAATCCTATAGGAAGCACGGTAAAAGGCCTGCGGGGATCCTGTGTGTGGCATTCATTGACAAAAAAGGCCTGATGCCAGTTTGACGTCCACCCCCAGGTCTCCCAGAATGTGAATGAACTTCTGTGAATAAGAGGCAAACCTACACAAACACCCCTGCAGCTATAGGACCTTCACAGGGGGAAGAGTGTGTGGGCGACGCCAAACAACAACAACAACAAGGGGACTTGCATGCCAGAGTCTCCCCTTTTTCATCTCCCTCACCAATCAAGAGGACACAACACCGCAGGGGGGTCATTTACAAAAAAACAGGCCTATCAGGGGGTCACTGCCTGCCCCAGTCCATCGTCAGTGGGTGGGATCAGGAGTCTATCCCCATACTCTGCAATTAACACCTACTCCACCAACATGCAGGAGGCGGCAAAAGAGAAATCTCCAAATCAGCATTTCAAAACCACACCACTACAAAGACATCAAAGTGCATGCATTGTATAACGCCCGAGTGCTCTTATGGGTTAAACTCTTCAGTGTGTCTTCCAAACAGCCTCATTTACCCTTACCAACGTGGAATAATGTATGACCTCATCAGTGATCAGATGGAGAGGTGGGAAGCAGGGTCCAAACATGCTGAAAGGTTTTGGGCGGGAGGTGAACTGCTGACTGCAGTTTAGTCCTAAAATGCTTGAATGAATTCTAAATAATGAGCGGAATAGCGCACAGTTTCTGTGTTCTACACTCCAATCGCAGACTACTTTCTCTACTTTATCCTAACAGTATGGGTGACTGTGGATTGATAATGAACATTTATTTGTCATTAAATGCAAATCTGAAGAGGTCAAATGCTGCTCTGGATTTACTTACTATCACTTTACACCTTTTTCAAATTTTCTGAAACCCTAATAAAAAGTCACAGCACAGCAGATATAATCCAGTTTCAACTCTGCAGCCAAGTGCACTGATACACAGCAACTAGAAACATCATGAATCGAGCTGGGGCTTCAGCTGAAAAAGATATTTATGGATGTATGCTCTTCTTGTACACCGCACATTTAAAGCTCTGTTATGACTACATGGCAGCAATAACGTCACCATCACTAGCATGACCTAATGTTTGCAAAACCCTTTTTTCAACATTAATCTCCATCAAGATTATTATAACAAAGATTAAGTGGGAGCCAGATGTAAACACTTTATTTAAAACTTTACTCAGAAAGTACCCGGTTGCTTGTTGAACAGTCTAAGTAATCCTATATGGTCAAATGTAAATATAACATATTGTTAGAATAATATGAATCGGTGAAAAGTTGCCACTTTTAAATATATTTGCAAATTTTATAGTTTGTTCTTAAATTGGAATTTGAGGTACTTCCACTTTCACAGCATATCAGAAATAAACATTATTTTCTTTCCAGTAGATTTTATATGACAGCTTGTGCTACTAGGTGCTTTTCAGATTATATAATTTACATGCAAAACATACAAATATCTCAAAATACACAGTTTTTTTTTTATCTGTTCCACTTCAACTAATTCCAAGAGTAAAATGCTGCCCAAAAGTCAATGAATGAGTAATAATAATCGATTTGCAATCACTTTAATACTTAGAGTATTTTCACCTGATCAGCATCATATACATACTTTACCTGAGCACTAACTGCTCATTTATGTGTGGTATCAGTGCTTTTACTTAAATAGATGGTCTACATTATCTTTTAGTTGTAAAACAAATCATTTCATACTGTACATAGTAAACCTATGCATGCACAAAGTTCTTAAGCACTTGGACCATTTGCCTGCCAAGCTCACACACAGAGTAAAAGCAGAAAGCTGCTATGAGAGGTAGCGGCCTGACCATCGGGAGCAATTTGGGGTCAGCTGTCAGATATCACAGTAAATATGTTTACACAACAAAAGAAGAGAAAGCACACCATTAACATTAGCAGCATTTCTGCCTTAACAGTTAACAAACTGATGGTCCAGTGCAGCATTTAATCTGTACTGGCAATATGCAGTCTATGAGGTCACAGTGCATTGCACCATCTCAGCTATGGTGAATTTACTGTAGGGACAAAAAAAGAGCTCATCTTAGTAGTTCCAAGTCTGCAAGAGGCATCTGAAATACTATCCCCGAGTGACAGAGGGTGAGAAATAATGTTGAGGTTGTAGATCAGAAGGTGACAGTGGCCTTGACCTCCCCTGTCTGGGTCACCCCCTCCCACTTGACCTTCCTGAGCAACTCCTATATAGTTAGTGTCTTCAGGGATCTACACATGCATGGAGAAAGGCTTTAAACAAACTTCTAGAAGCACTCTAATTTGCTAGGAAGTACAACGTCCATATAAGCAACATATATATGTAACAATGGAACCTGCAGATACTATTAAAGAACAACATCTGCATCCTAGGGCTCAGTAACTTTCCTGCAGTACGACATAAATAAAATCCAATCGAGACACACACAGAAAAGTCCTTCCAGGAAAGTAAGATTGAAAAGAGTGAGCAGAAGCGTTAAGAGCGGATATGATTCAGAGATACGAGGGTGATATGAGATACCTCGTGAAGAGATAACTTTAAAAGCCTGTAACTAAAGATATGGACTGATTTTACTCTTTAGGCTAGAGTGAGGTTTCCATTCGGAAGCCTAAAGTAAGGAACAAAAGCAAACAAGTGATGATTTGGCTTTTTGTAGTAAAAAGCGAGCCAAGTGTCTTTTCACAGCTTACCCCGGGGAAGTTTGGTGCAGTGTGCAGGGCTAAAGCCACAGGCCCGGAGGTACAAGGCAGGAGAGGAAAGGGACAGTTACCTTCAAAAGCTGGTACAGCAGAACTGTGCTTTGAATATGATATGAGTGTCTACAGACAGCCCCGGGAGGGGGTTGGTGTGGGGTGGGGTGGGGTGAATTTGCAGAGGTTGAAGACAAGGTGGTTCAGTGTTCTGGATGAGCTGCACTGAAAAGAGTGCTTTGACAGGCTGGCTTCAAGGGAAGTGCTCAGGAGCAGATAAATGACTCAAACCTGAATACCATCCACAGTTTCAAGTCTCAAAAAGCAACGACAATTCTCTGATGATCTAAGATAACAGAAATTGGTGAGTATTAGACCGTGATAGGGATCAAGTCATCCATCTGCCCAGATGACAAGACAAAGAAGCACTTCATAGCAGGTGCCATTCACCTGGGCAACCACTGAATTCATTTTACCCGTCTCATTATCTTACTCCCACACCTCTGTGCACAGCTTCCTGTCTTTTTTTACCAAGTTTCTCTTGAGTTAAATTTTCCTAAAAGAAATCACACAATGCCACATTCGAAACCGTAAACCTTTTGTGAAACTCGGGCGCAGGTTTGAGCTGGATCCAAGAACTTGTGTAAGCCGTCTGGACCATTATTCTCCCTGACACCTTAATCTGCCACAAGAGAAACACTGGTGCTAAGAATATACAATGTTCAGCCTCAGCAGCAGTGCAAAGACAAAGCTAGTCTGAGTCTTCAACCTGTTCATCCGGTCTCCGCTAATGCCCTGTTTTCACAAGCGAGAAAAGACATGAAGTCCCACAGGAAGTCTTAATTATGCCACCTGGAAAAAGGACGAGTCTTGAAGACTGGCAGGTGTGCTAGATACCAACCTGGTTACCAAGATGTTATGGCTGGGAATGCTACATCATTATCTATTATCAGTTTCCTCAACAAAGGGAAAATGTAGTACAATGACAAAAGAGGGTGACTGGTGGTTTTCTCCTTTGAGAAGTTTTAGGTTACTGTTGGCAGTAAAACCTTACCCTGGCAGCTTTTTGTGATTACAGGAACTAAGAAAGTACATTATCTAACCTCATTACTTGGTTTTGACATGCAAAATCATTTACGACTCCAACACATTTTCTAGTGCTCTACACCTGCATATTTTTTCAATTTCATGAAAAGGTGGAAGAGAGTACAGTTCCATAAATAAAAAACATATGTGCAAAAGATACTGCACTGGTGGAAAGAAAGAAAAAATTCACAATATCTGCACAGTTTGGGTGGTATTTTTCAGTCTTGTGAGTAGAGTCAGGGTGGCGACATTAGATGTAGCAACATGCCCTTGAGAGACAAGCTGGAGAGACAACACTTTGTCCTCATTCATTCTGAGAGACCATCTCGGTTTCACTGGCGAGTCACTGACAGACCGCGTAACCTGACTCAGAAGGCTCCTCCACAGATGAAACCCTGACCACAGCGCAAACACCACGCTCTCAATATGACATATCTCATACTGCAGATGCTAAAAGAGAGCGCCACTGACATGCCAGGAATCCAAAACACCCCAGTCCCCGTGCGTTTACTGTAGTTCTGATGCCAGAGAAAGATAACTAAGTAGTAGAAGGAAGAAGGACATTAAGGCATATGAGTTAGATTTGAGCTGAGCTGAAATTAAATGAACAGACTATTTGGCAGCTATTTTAATATGTTATGGTAAGAGTGGAGTTCTTTATTAGTTCAGGCTTCTAAAATTAGTTCAGGCTTTTCTTTACCCAATATGACCACTGTTGATTGGTTACAGCAACCATTTTTAACTCAGTTCAACTCAACTTTATTTATATAGCACCAAATCACAACAACAGTCACTTCCAGGTGCTTCATATTGTAAGATAAAGACCTAAAAATAATAAGGCAAAAATCCAAACAATCATACTCCTTCACTAAAAAAAAAGACTGTTTATTCTCGTAAACATGAAGCAATAATTTTGAGTAAAATGGAACTAAAATATATAAAATCAAAAGTTTATTTATTCAAATAATAATAATAATAAATAATAATCAATATGCTTAGAAAATATGCTTGGTATAAACTGAATGCATACCAATCAAGTAAATTTCATTTGATCAGATTCCATTCAATTTAACAATTAATATTATACTGACCTACTGTAAAAGAAATTATATAGAAAACTGACATGTACTCAACTAACTGAAAGAAGAAGAAGAATCCTTTATTGTCATTATGTGTTCACACCTAAAGACATTTCATTTGGTAATTCTCGGCACACATCAGAAGAAGCACATATATATACATACACACATAACCAACACTACAAAACAAGTGAATGCACACTATCCATATCTGCAGGTGTGCAGAAAGTCACAGATAGAATTTGATAGAACTGATACTGAACTGTTGGATATATTTTTTGAATGTATGACCACTTGGTGACAGTGGGAATGAAAAAAAACCTTTTAACAGGAAGGACACTTAAAGAGAGGCAGCACAACTGGATGTGGATGGGAGTGGTGGGTGGGGGATCAACTGTCACCTTCAGTTTTCCCATAACCATCCAATGGAGAAGCACAAGAACAATGTTCTCGCTTAACAACTCTGCACCTGCACACACACACACACACACACACACACACACACACACACACACACACACACACACACACACACACACACACACATACACACACTACATCCAG
>VVHJ01032716.1:8529-21433 GCA_015107715.1 Tylochromis polylepis | reverse complement strand
CACATTAGTATATGTGAGGGGGCAAACTCCTCAAGATGGGTGGTGATCATGGTGGCCATTTAGAAGTCGGCCATCTTGGATACAACTTTTGTTTTGTTTTTTCAATAGGAAGAGGGCCATGTGACACATCAAACTTATTGGTAATGTCACAAGAAAAACAATGGTGTGCTTGGTTTCAACGTAACTTTATTCTTTCATGAGTTATTTACAAGTTTCTGACCACTTATAAAATGTGTTCAATGTGCTGCCCATTGTGTTGGATTGTCAATGCAACCCTCTTCTCCCACTCTTCACACACTGATAGCAACACCGCAGGAGAAATGCCAGCACAGGCATCCAGTATCCGTAGTTTCAGGTGCTGCACATCTCGTATCTTCACACCATAGACAATTGCCTTCAGATGACCCCAAAGATAAAAGTCTAAGGGGGTCAGATCGGGAGACCTTGGGGGCCATTCAACTGGCCCACGACGACCAATCCACTTTCCAGGAAACTGTTCATCTAGGAATGCTCGGACCTGGCACCCATAATGTGGTGGTGCACCATCTTGCTGGAAAAACTCAGGGAACGTGCCAGCTTCAGTGCATAAAGAGGGAAACACATCATCATGTAGCAATTTCAAATATCCAGTGGCCTTGAGGTTTCCATTGATGAAGAATGGACCCACTATCGTTGTACCCCATATACCACACCAAACCATCACTTTTGTTGTTCCAACAGTCTTGGAGGGATCCATCCAATGTGGGTTAGTGTCAGACCAATAGCGGTGGTTTTGTTTGTTAACTTCACCATTCACATAAAAGTTTGCCTCATCACTGAACAAAATCTTCTGCGTGAACTGAGGGTCCTGTTCCAATTTTTGTTTTGCCCATTCTGCAAATTCTGTGCGCCGATCTGGGTCATCCTCGTTGAGATGCTGCAGTAGCTGGAGTTTGTAAGGGTGCCATTTGTGAGTAGCTAATATCCGCCGAAGGGATGTTCGACTAATGCCACTCTCCAGTGACATGCGGCGAGTGCTACGCTGTGGGCTCTTGCTGAATGAAGCTAGGACAGCCACTGATGTTTCTTCATTAGTGACAGTTTTCTTGCATCCACATTTTGGCAAATCCAACACTGAACCAGTTTCTCGAAACTTAGCAAGCAGTTCGCTAACTGTAGGATGGGAGATTGGTGGTCTCGTAGGGTGTCTTGCATTGAAATCTGCTGCAATGACCCGGTTACTGCGTTCACCAGATATCAACACAATTTCGACCCGCTCCTCACGTGTTAACCTCTTTGACATGTCAATGGCTGTGAACAAAGAGAAACTTGTAAATAACTCATGAAAGTATAAAGTGACATTGAAACCAAGCACACCATTGTTTTTCTTGTGACATTACCAATAAGTTTGATGTGTCACATGGCCCTCTTCCTATTGAAAAAACAAAAGTTGTATCCAAGATGGCCGACTTCTAAATGGCCAACATGGTCACCACCCATCTTGAGGAGTTTGCCCCCTCACATATACTAATGTGCCACAAACTGGACTTTAATATCACCAACCATTAAGGTGTATCCATATAAATGGCCCACCCTGTATGTATAATTGAATCACTGTAAAACAAATTTGAAGAGTAATCAGACAACTGAACATTTAGTTAGCTTAAGATTTAAGTTCAGCCAACATTATATTTTAACAGAAAAAAAACCTAGGGTGATGGAAATGTTAAATCTGATATCAACAGTAAATAATCTGTTTTTTGTATCTTTACATGAATGTATAGATTTGAATTTAACCTAGTTTGTTCACAATTTAATATATTTAGTATTTTACTCTAAATTATATATAATGGTAAATGGCCTGTGTTTTGTATAGCGCTTTACACATTCAGTCATCCACACAAGGTGATGGCAAGCTACATTGTAGCCACAGCCACCCTGGGGCACACTGACAGAAGAAAGGCTGCCGGACACTGACGCCACCAGGCCCTCTGACCACCACCAGGTGGCAATGGGTGAAGTGTCTTGCCCAGGGACACAACGACCAAGACGGTCCGAGCCAGGGCTCGAACTGGCAACCCTCCGATTACAAGACAAACTGCCAACTCTTGAGCCACGATCGCCGATATAATCACAGTAAACCCTTGAGCCTTACAACAAACATGTTTAAGAATAGTTTCTCATATTCACAAATGAAGAACCGTATAACATCCTCATCTGCACCAAAGAGTAAAGCGGTTATATTTGGATTAAACATTAGGTCTCTCTCTTCTAAGTCCCTGTTAGTAAACGACTTAGTATTTGATCAAAAATATTTATTTATTTTGCCCTGCAAGGATCTGGTTACATCCTGTTTGAGATGATTATGTTAGTTTAAGGGAATTAACAGTTCCCCACCACCACCCTAGTCATACTGTCAGAATGCTCAAAGCACAGCCTACTGCGAGGAGTGACCACAATGTGACAGTGAGCTTTTTTCACTTAAATTTCACTTTCCAAACTTCTTATCATGAATTCAACAATAAATAGATACATGTAAGTAAAGGTGTGTCCATCCAGTATTCCAGTCCCCCCACCCCCCACCATGTGTACTACGTGCTGATGACTGTCCCTTCAAAATAGAAGAAAGTATCATGAGATTCAGCTACATGTACGTGTATGTATGGCGGTGCTGAGGTATCATGGGCGGCGGGGCTGGATGGCGGCCCACTGTAATTATTTATATGATATGCGCAAGCACACCAGAGGATATATGTGCACGTGTGATTTCAAAAATTTAACTAAAGCGCAGCAGCCTACAATGAAGAGAGTACTCAGGGATTCATTTTGGGAGAGATGGCCACAGTTTCACAATTCCCACCTTGAAGTGAAAGGGGATGTCAAAGAAACACTGCTAGAGATGTCTTTTCAGTGTCTTATGAAATATACTGTTTATTCACATAAGTAAGACTATATATATCAAAATAGAAAAAAGAGCTCCTCATCAAAGTGGCACCTTAAAGTATGACAAACGTCCCTCTTCATTAACATTTTGGCTAATGTGATCTCTTCCTCAATCTTTCCCCGGGCTACGTCTCTCTCCTCATCCTCCTCATTTTACTGCGTCCACTTGGAGGTTTTTCTGCGCCCCCCCTTGCGCTTTTTTGGTTCGTCCATAGCCACTCCTCTGCAACTCCGGTCAGCTCAAATGGCAAAATTTGATCAGCTTGGTTAAAAGGGGGAGGGAGTAGCGGGCCGAGGAGGGCTGAGAGATTTCATTTAATTAGCCCAATGTCCTTCAAGAAAATCAACCAATGGGACGTGGCCGTCGATGAAAATTATTTATAATATACTTATTTGGGTAAATTATGACAACCCCGGGCCGGCCCAAAAATGTGCGTCGGCCCACCGGGCATTGCCCGGTACGCCAGATGGCCCGTCCAGCCCTGATGTGTGGCTTTACAGAGTTCGAAGCCATTCTTTAAAGGTCAACAGACTGTTGCTTTAGAAGGAATTCCAGTCCTGTTCGCTCAGAATATGTCTGTTTATTGATGCTCCAAAATTTAGGTGTGATCTGAGATTCTCCAGTTGAATTAAAAGGGTCTTTCGTCTTTAAAAACGACTCCTTTTATTCATCTATGTATTCATTTTTAGTTTTGTTCTTACACGCGTGTTAGTGTTCAATGTAAATCTCTTGGACATCACCAAGAGAGGGGACTGGGCTCAAGGCAACATTGAAGCCTAATTTGACCCAAAGGCAGCACCTAATCTGATAAACCAAAACTAACAGCAACTACACAGCAATCAAAAACTTTTCAACAGCAAATTACTACTTCTATATTCTCATACGTGAAAATGTGTGGGAAAAGAATGAAAATGATTGTAAAAGCAGAGGAAGGATGGAATCCGTTCCATAAGTCCATGCCTTTCTTTGCGCGTGTCTGTTTCTCTCCACATTTAAAGCAGCTAGAAGGAAGAAAACAGTTGAAAGGGAGGCGACAGCACAAATACAATGGTCACTGAAACTGGAAAAGACAATCCGAAGGCCGATTATTTCCGACCCGAAGCGAGCGATTGCCCCAATTCCCCCATCTCCTTTTCCTCTGAAGACGGGCAGCTAAGCAGGAGCCACGACACCCAGACCACCAGCGGCAGCATCATCCCGGAGGAGAGCGGCAGTATTCAGGCCCTGGTCACCTCATCCGCAGCCGCCGCCAGCATCATGACATCAGGGGAGTTCATGCAGACCGCTCCCCTGCTGGCGCACAAATCCAAGAGGAGCATGCTGTACAAGGCGCTGTGCTTCCTCCTCCTCATTTTCCAAGGCGGCATTTTGGATTTCTACCTCATCATCTTCACTGACCTGTACTGGTGCTCATGGATAGCTACGGACCTTGTGGTGATTTCAGGCTGGGGGATTTTCTTCATGAAGAACGCACGGAGTAAGAGGGAGCGGGCCTGCGGCTTTCACCAGAAAAGCTCCATTTTCGGCTGCAACCTCGGAGAGTTTACCTACGCCTACCTTGCATGGCTCATCTACGTCATCGCCTGCACCCCTAAGGTAGTGCTCATCCTGGAGACCTCCATCCTGGAGCTGATCACATTAAAGGTCCCGTTCGGAGTGACCGGGTTCAAAATCGTCATACTGCTGTCTGCGCCGTTGCTTTTCTGCCTCATCAACTCCATCATCGAGGACCTAAATGGTTCGACGCGGCACCACTCCCAGAGCTGCTTCATGGGCACCTGTCTAGACCTGCTGGACAGCTTCACGCTGGTGGAGATGCTGCTAAGGAACGAGATCCCCACGCTTTACCTTAAGTACACCGTCATTTCGGTGTACTTTGTGGCCCTGGCCGTGCCGGTGGTCTGGCTGTATGAGCTCACGGCGTCCGAGCTACGCTGCAGGTGGCTGTGGGCCCGCTTCTCCACGGGCCTGGTGGTTAATGCGCCTCTGCTGGTGGTCAGGTGTTTCCAGGTCTACATCTACAAGATGCCGGTGTCGGTGTTCATGTTCAAAAACATCTTCTTCTTGGTGTGTAAGCTGCTGGAGCTTCTGGAGCAGTGTGTGGCATTCCGGGGGGTCCGCAGGCTGGCTGGCGGCAGCAACCCGGCCCAGTTCTCCCACTGCGTGTCCGAGAACGACATGTGTCCGCACGGGTATGTCAATACGCTGGCTGTCACTCAGTCCTAGAGCCGTGGCAGCTGTCTCTGCCTGTGATGACAGGACAGACATGGCTGGAACCTGGAAAATCCCAAATACAACCCAAATCTCTGCCTCAGGATACTGGCTTTTGGATTCACATCCAAAACAGCAGGAAAAGCAGAGGTATCAGATATGTAGGCAACAATAAGACAAGCAGTACAGATAATGGCATTTTAGCTACTAAGAAATAGACATAAAGAGAAAAAAACAAAACAAATTTTCTATTTAGTGCAAATTCACTCAGACTGAAAAAAAGCAAAATCTTCCTTATCTCCTGTGGTGAGATTTCTGCCTATCCTACATGAGCTGTGAGCTCCTGTTGGGCCTCCCATATAATAACTGCATTTAAACATAAACTAAAATATTAATAAAGGCTATGGTCCCTGCTGAGTTTGAGTCTGCCTCATGCATGCTTCCCTTTCTTGCTATATAATGTGCTAATTCAGGTCCCTCTGTCAGGGCCCAAAGGCAGCTACTTAATGATTTAATTATTTCAGTGACTGTGATTTGAAATTTGTATTTCCAAAGTGTAAAAAATGTGCCATGTAACAGCTCCAGGGTCCAGTTAACCTGATATGGGGCCTTAAGGTAAAGCTGAGCTTGGGCCCCTAGTGACCAAGTAGTTGTAGTGCTATGTCAGACTACAAGAAAGGGTTCACTGACTAATTAAACAGCAGGGACCACATTTGGCCTTTGTTATTAATTGATGATGCTTACTACCAAATGATTAATCAAATAAAATTGTTCCACACATACAGAGCTGTGAAAAACTATTTGTCCCCTTCCTGATTTCTTTTTTTGTTGTTTGTTTGCTTGTTTTTTTTTTTACATATTTGTCACACTTACATGTTTCAGATCATCAGACTTTATAATTTTAATATGATACAAAGATAACCTATCTAAATACAAAATGTATTTTTATATGAGGAATGATGATTTTATTTATTGTTGGAAAAAGTTATCCAAACCTACATGGCCCTGTGTGAAAAAGTAATTGCCCCCTAAACCTAATATCTGGTTGTGCCACCCTTGGCAGCAACAACTGAAATTAAGTGTTTGCATTAACTGGCAATGAGTTTTACTCACTGTGGAGGAATTTTGGCCCTCTCTGCTCTGCTTGCAAAATTGTTTTAATTCAGCTACATTGGAGGGTTTGCCAGAACGAAGTGTCTCAGTCTGTTTTACATCAGGACTTTGACTCAGCCATTCAAAAATCTTCATTTGGCTTAGGTTTTTTTTTTTTACCATTTAGAGGTGGACTTGCTGGTGTGTTTGAGGTCATTGTCCTGCTGCATAAGCCACTTTAGAACTGGCCATTCCTGGGAAGGTTCACCACTGTTCCAAGTTTTCTTTGTGATGGTTTCCCAAAGCCTTCAAAATGGCATTGTAACCCTTTCCAGACTGATGTCAAGGACTTTTTTCTCAGTTCATTCTTTCAATTGTGTCCTGATGTGTTGTTTTTCAATATCTTTTAGCTTACTTTACTTTGTCAGACAAGTTCTACGTAATGGATTTCTTAATTGAACAGGTCTGGCAGGTCTGACCTGAAACATGTAAATGTGACAAATATGCAAAAAAACAAAAAACAAAGGAAAAGAAGAAACAAGGAAATACTTTTACAAAAATACTTTTTCACATGATCTGTATTTGTAAAGCCTTTCATGGCTCCTAAAGGGACATGGGGCCCTCAGATGTTTGTCTGCTTTGAGTACAAGTGTGACCAGTTCTGTTTAATCAACAGCCATATTGCAGGTGGTGATGTCACACATGATGTTGCATAAAGCGCTTTGAGTGCTCAGATGGAGTAGAAAAACACGATATAAGAACCAGCCCATTTACCATTTTACACAAATTACTTATTACTTTTACAGAATTAAATTATTTTCAGAACAGTGTGTTCCCATTTATGTTGGAATGTGGAAATGATGTCATGTAACTGCCTCTGATGGCTGGAAGCCAGGTAAACTTGATGAGCTTTCTATGTTTGGGGCAGATGGCACTCAACATAAGAGGTGAACGGATTTTCCAGTTTCTGGACATGCCTGGTGTCACCTGTACCAGCCTCACAATGATCCCTCTTCAGACCAGCCAACAGGTGCTACAGTCAGACCCAACACCTGCAAGAGACTACCACAGTACAAAGTTGCTGTGTCTGTTCAGCCTATGAGTTAATCACCAGACTTGAACAGAATACAGAGGGACTGCAGCTAGACTGTGAGTAATGCTGAGATCAAAGTGCAATTTGAAAACTCCAGATCTAACTCCTAATGCTGGGCTCTGCTCCACCTAATGTACATTAGTGTTTTCTATTAATGATAGTGATGTCTGCTGGTCTTTAATGGTACTGAAAGTAGAGTAGACTTGTGTGTAAGTTGCTTACAAACCAGCAGTGCCATGACAACCATGTTTTCTACAGTGCTTTTTTTAAGTGGACCCGAGGCTTCTGTCGGTATCACTAGCTGTGAAACTGTTTTATTTCTTCTTTCACTTTTGAATTTTGAGTCCTAAGCATCACTCTAAGTTCTAATTTCAAAGCCTGTAGTTCTCTTGGTCACAAATGGGCATAGTTCAATTTCTCTGATAAACAAACAAACAAAACTAAGTAAATAAATAAATAAATAAAACATCTAATCAAAGGCTACATTATTTCTTCATTATTTAAAGCTGTACCCAGTCTACAGAAAAGCTCAGCAGACTCTGAAAAATGATATTTTTCTGCATGTCTGTTACTAACATATTGAAACCAGTTTCTCCAGAAAACCAAATTAAAGGAGAAAAATAATGATTAAAAAAAGATAACCTTTTTCAGTATATAGCAGTAATATCGAATTTAGTCACATTATTACAGCTATGGTTGTGCTCATCAATATTCTTTCAATCTGATTTTAGCTCTAGATTTTAGCTTCTCTTGCATTTTCTCACTACCGATTGTGGTGCAGTGCATTTCGTATGGGATGTAAGTGCCTCTCAGTGCATTACGAAATAGCAGGTGATAGCTAAGAACCATAATGCAATGGTTGGAGTTTAGCCTTCAGCTTTTTATGTGAAGGCTAAACATATATTAGGTCATTTTTTAAATTTCTAGCTCTTTTCTTAATTATTCTCTGCCTGGAAGATTCCAGAACCTAAAAAACCAGAACCTGGAGGTCAAAATTTCCTTTGCTCTATGTTAAAAGGCCATAGCTTCTGTACTGGATACACAGAGTTGGTAAGAAGCTTTAAACAACGCTAACACGTATGTATATATAAATAAACTGAATAGAACTGAACTGAATTTGTATTGAAAATTCACGTTTTTCAGAGTGTATATATAATTTTACATAAATATGACCTGAGGTGGGAGACAGTCTACATCCAGGTGATGCTGGGGAGAACACAGGTTTACAGTGTCATGAAAAAGTATTTATCCCCTTCCTGATTTCTTGATTATTTTTGGCATATTTGTCACGCTTAAATGTTTCAGCTCATCAAACAAATTTTAATATTAGCCAGAGATAACCAGATTAAATACAACATGCAGTTTTTAAATGAGGATATCATTTATTATGGACAAATGTTATTCAACTCCATCTGCCCTGTATGAAAAAGCAATAGCCCCCCCAAACCTAATAACTCGTTGTGCCACCCCTGGCAGCAAGAACTGCAATCAGGTGTTTGCAATAACGCCAACACTGAAGAATTTTATTTCAGCCACAGTGAAAGGTTTTTGATGACATCCGCATGGTGGACCAGTGTGTCTGTTACACGCTTTGCCGTAATACTGAGTTGAATTATGGCAAGTCATCCAGGTGTTGAAACAGCAAAGCAGCCCAAGAACACTACACTACCACCACATGTCTGACTGTTGCTATGATGTTCTTTTAAAGCAGTGTGTTAATGTTATGCCAAATGTAACAGACTCAAACCTTTCAAATGTCCAGCTTTTGTCTCATAGGTTCACAGAATATTATCCCCAAAGTCTTGGAGGTCATCAAGATGGTTTATTTATTTTCTATTTTTTGATAAATGTAAGATGAGCTTTTGTTTTATTGCAATTACTTGATTGCAGTTCTTACTGTCAAGGGTGAAACAATCATTTATTAGCTTTAGGGGGCAAGGAATTTTTCCATAGAGGATCTTGGATTTCTCTTTTCCCCTTAATTAATGAAATTGTCTTTAAAAAACTGCATTTTGTATTTACTCAGGTTATATTTATCTAATATTATTATATTGTTTAATGATCTGAAACATTTAAGTGTGTTAACTATGCAAATAATAATAATAATAATAATAATAATAATAGGACACCTTTTATATTAAGGTAGTGCAGTATTACTGAATGACTTTAACAATTGCTTTGTCATGG
Source organism: Tylochromis polylepis (assembly GCA_015107715.1). Lineage (NCBI taxonomy): Eukaryota > Metazoa > Chordata > Actinopteri > Cichliformes > Cichlidae > Tylochromis > Tylochromis polylepis. The sequence goes on along the minus strand of VVHJ01032716.1, from coordinate 11,927 downwards.
CATGGCTCCTCTTTTATGAGTTTTTTCGTAAGCTTATTGTTATGTATTTTGCAATCACGTCTGGTCAAAGTATATAGTATGTGTGCAATATCCAAGTTTGAGTAATCTGAACTTAATTTAGTGCCTACTGCTTTGGAGATGAGTAAACTCATCATTTATTGAGAATAATTTAATCACGACAAGTGTCTGTGTGTAGCTCTGCTTGCACCTTGGTGGGTGACCAATGTGTGCTGAGAGGTTGTGCTGTGTGTGCAGTGCAGGATGATTGTTGAGGGACCAAGACAAAACACAAGGAAAAAAATAAAATCATCATAGGGGCACATAACAGAATTATAGCCTGTTTGTTCTCCACGTCACAAATGTTTCATTTGGCAGGCAGGCAGCCAGCATGCTTTTCTTTTCTTTTCCTTTTTTCATAATTACAATACAGATTAGAAAAAAATCTTTGAGCTTTTTGTCAAGAAATGCTTGTGTCTAATGCGCTTTCAAACAAATTGATTTAAAAAATATATATATGCCAGGGAGATATATATATAATATGTTTACTATATTTTAGATTTTCAGTTTCATTGAGAACACACAAACACTTTAAGATGTAGTTTTATTCAGCTTTCTGACAGCAGATTAAGGAAATTTGCTTGAGCAAGACAATATCTACATGTCTATATGTCCAGCAGCAGAAGGCAATGATATTTACAATTTGGTGTTACCTCAGTGCTATCCAACTCCTTTACAGGCTGAACGAACAACAAAGAACGTATTGCATTGCAAAAAAGACTGAATGATTATATACCCGTCACAACATGATGTTATGCTCACTGTAAAAGCTATATGAAGCAGTTTAAAGCCTCTTAACTTTCACGTTGTACTGAAATTAGCACCAGTGATTGCCTGGAGGAAATTCAAAATGTGCACTTTGCTTAAAAGATGGTAATTACTAACAAAAACTTTAAAATGTGTTAAATATGCAAAAAATTTGTGTTTGGAGAAAATTTACACATTGACTCATTCTTCACACTGTTCTCACTCAAGTGATGCCAGTAATTCTGGCATCCTGCTCCAGTGTTAGGTAGTGATTTAAACTGAAACTAGTGTAATGTTCTTGCAGCAACCCTTAAAAGCACTTTTCTATTGTGTTTGTATTGAGACTATCTCTCTACCTTACATATTTCAGATGCTGATGTTGATGCTGTGTTAATTCAGTTATTATATTATATGTGGTACAGTATGACAATGTCTAAGGCAGAACAGGCAGGAAAAAGAAAAAAAAGAAAGGGGGTGGGGGGGATAGAGTACAAATAGAAATTATCAGTGCCCTACACTCTGGCTCTGAATTTATCTCCACTTGTGGTCTCTCTTATTCCTTCCCCCTGAAGGAATAGGTGAGGCTGGATCTGACACATCTAATTCAGTTCAATTGTATTTCTATAGCGCCAAATTAACAACTATGGTCGCCTTAGAATGTTCTTTATATTGTAAGATAAAGACCCTACAATAATACAGAACAAAACCCAACAGTTAAAGGGGACTTCCATTTTAACAGGGACAACCCTCCAGCAGAACCAGGGTGAGGGAGCTGCATAGGAAAAAAGACACACCCAAGTGGAAGAGCGCCAGACATGAAAGATAACTAATGGTTAAAGTGGTGTATAAAACAGTGAGTGAAAAACATGAGTGAAAAAGAAACACTCAGTGCATCATGGGAAGCCTGACTGTTTTAAATGCCTTACCCTATTGCAGCAGGGTTTGGGGTCACCTTAACTATATGCCTTGTCAAAAAGAATTGTTTAAAGCCTATCCTTTAAAGTGGAGAGGGTGTCTGTCTCTCAGATCTGCCAGATCTCTGCTACCTGACAGCATTCTCTCCTGGCAAAGAAGGCTATCGGGGAAGTGCTAGGCAATGACCAGACTGAATTCTACTCAATGCACTCTGAGCTTCCCATCCCAAGAAGGATGGGATGTCGTGGCCTATGGCAATCCCTTGTTTCTGCAGGAAATGCTAGAGAGTTTTAGGTTCCCTTCCGCTCGGATAATAGTAGCAATCAAGGCAATGTATGTTGCTCTTTACAAACTGGCATGGGATTGTTGTCACACTTTTTCTTAAGGGACCTCATAGGGTCACTCGTTACCATATTCCCTACACCATCTGGTGACCAGCTGTCCCTCTGTGGGATTTGGAAGGACAGTGCTGATGGCCTTCCATGAGCCATTTTAGCACCTGTAAATGGTGGAGTCCCATGCCAGCCAGTGTATTGAACTCTACTGCTTCCATAAAATAATGAAGCAAAGGCTAGTGGGCCACTGTTATGCGCCATCAGGGTCTTGAGGGTATACTTTCTTGGTCCCAGGCCCTCAAGACAGAGCTACAGAGCTAATTCGCTGCGGAAAGCTGGTTACTAAGACCAGGCTCTTATTATCTGAAAGCAAAATGTGTTTGGCACACTGTTGTTCCAAACACATTTTGCTTTTTCAAGCTCTGTAAATTCTATGTTGGCTCCTTTTATTCATGTGTTATTTTTATTTATTTATTACTTTCTATTTGTGTTAATTCAGTTTTTACATTATATGTGGTATAGTATGACAATGTCTAAGGCAGAACAGGCAGAAGAAATTTTTAAAAAAGGAAGGGGGCGGAGAGCACATGGAGTAAAGCACATGGGTGAGCACTCAGGTGACAGTGATGGCTCATTCAAATTCAGTGGTCATTCCATGCTCCCACATGAGCTGCTGACCTGTTTGGTTTCTTTAAGCTATGTCTTATATAGTCCCCATACATATGGAATACATAAGGTGGAGTGATAGTCTCTCTACTAAGAAAACTTGGGTTACAATGTAACCAGTCATTCTTTGAGGAGAAAATAAGAGGACATTCATCCAGTTAAATCGAATTCAAGTTAAAAACTTGAATGTAAATAGAACAGAAACTGCTGGCTGTACTGGCTGCCACTGTACCAGGACAAGTCTTGCTGTAATTGCTGCATCTTGCGCAGCTGAACTGAATTCACTTTGCCCCAAGTCATGTTAGCTGACACCTGTACACATTCTGATGTCTGCAACTGAGAGTGAAGTTTCATGTTTAGCAGAAAAAAGTGGACTTTTGGTAGAATCTTAGATTTTTTAAATTATTATTATTATTGCCTTTTCTAATGAGTGTTCATTGGTGTTTATAGATATCTGTGAAATGACAGACAATGTCAAGTTAATTGCTTCAGTTGTTCTCTTGGCTTTGTCTCTTCTATTTGTTTGTTGCTTATCATATAGTACTTCAAATTATATATTTTATACTATTTTTGTATTATTTCCTTGTGCCAGTAATCTCTTAAACACTTGCATATGTATACAATGTTGTTGGAAATGCTCCCTCACAATTTTGGGGGGGGGGGGGGGGTTTCTCAGGC
>VVHJ01032713.1:0-14166 GCA_015107715.1 Tylochromis polylepis | reverse complement strand
TTAACACATAGTGAGTGAGAAAGGTGACTGGAAAAGAAAAACTCAGTGCATCATGGGAATCCCCCGGCAGCCTACGTCTATTGCAGCATAACTAAGGGAGGATTCAGGGACACCTGGTCCAGCCCTAAATATATGCTTTAGCAAAAAGGACAGTTTGAAGCCTGATCTTAAAAGTAGAGATAGTGTCTGTCTCCTGAATCCAAACTGGAAGCTGGTTCCACAGAAGAGGGGCCTGAAAACTGAAGGCTCTGCCTCCCATTCTACTTTTAAATACTCTAGGAACAGCAAGTAAGCCTGCAGTGTGAGAGCGAAGTGCTCTAATAGGGTGATATGGTACTACAAGGTCATTAAGATAAGATGGGGCCTGATTATTTAAGACCTTGTATGAAATGAATGAAAAAAAAATTATTCTTTTACTTTTGTTTGAAGACTAGCAGAGAAACAATCTGTAGCTACAGACAGGCAGAAAACAGCACTTTAAGATTAATCTGCATGGTATTGATTTTTATTTATATCACTTAAAGAAAAACAACAATTGTACAATCAAAACAGCCAGTCTGTTGATTTCTTGTTAATCTAAGCTGATTGACTCATTGTTCCAGTTCTAGTGTTCGCTTTTGCTGTACACATACCCTCACGTTTGCACTTAAATCATGCAGGTGATTTTCTGAATACTGATCTCTAAAAAATTTGAAAGCAGGCTCAACAATAAACAATCAAAGCCATAGATTTAATTTGGGATGGTCTTGCCTCAAGGGTCGCGTCCTTTTGTACCTCTGGACTGTTTCCAGTGCTGTTGCTATCTTTAGATCGCTCTGGAAGTCCCGTTACGGCCATTTGGAAGCAAAACATGAGCATGAAGTGTTCAAACCTGAAATTTGGGTTAAAGGGTCACAGTTTTAACACCGTGGTGAAGCTAAAGTACATATCCCACAGAGCAATCTAAAAAAAGGAGCAGGAAAGGTTTTTGTTTTTTTTTAAAAAAAAAAAGGGTTGAGACACTAACATTTATGATCATGGCTCATATGATCAGTGGAAAGCAGTGTAATCTGAACAGTTTCTGGCATTTCTTGTTTTGCCACCTCCTGCAGCACAAACTCTTGAGTGAGAGTTTATCCTGGAACTTGTCAGCTGTCTCAGTAGTTCACCATCGGTAATCAATGAACAACAGTCGTTTGCACTCATCTATAGATTCTCTTAAGCTTTTGTTAAATTGCATCAAGCATTTCCTGTTTCCCAGGATACACTGGAAGACCATAATTAGGCCACCAGAGGAAGTAGTAGCCATTCCTAACACAGTAGCTTGTGACGATGTGTGTGTCAACAGATAAGGTTTCAATATTGCAATCATAAAAGGATCCAGTGACCCAAAGTATCAAAACGGGACCTGTCAGCAAGTTAGACAGCAGAATCGCACTGCTGGCTTCTGGTATAATTGTGGGATTGTTTGTGTACATTGATGTGTGGCTATTAACAAACTGTTAACCGGGCATATCTGTCTGTAAGGCCACTAAACTATATTATTTTTGTAGGGCTAGGCGTTTAATTGTTTTTTAATTATGATTTTGCCTTACAGCGATTTATAAAAACAAAATAATTAGGATAAAACAATTCCTCTTTTGCATTATTTTCCTAACAATGCTTTTGTTTTGTTTATCCTGGGTTTCTTTACATTTGTAATTCTTTTTCTTTCTTCCTATCTCTAAAAGCTTAAACTCACTGGCTGATTAGTGCAGGTCAGGCCAAGATGATGGAAAAATAGCCTTTGGCCATCAAACCAACTGTAGCTTGCCCTGAGGCTGCCATGTAGGAGCGCTACATGGCAGCTTGCGAGTCCTCTGCCACCAGGAGCTCTCTTTGCCCCTGTGTGCACCCTCAGACAGCTGGCTGGAGAGAGACTGGTCGTTGCCCTTGCAGGCTTCAGAGTCAAAAACTTCCCAACGGATGAGTCTAACCCTCCACCACCCTCACCTCTTTTTTTTCATGTATTTATTTAACCATTGTAATTGTTGTTGTGATGTTCGCTAAACACGCATCCCAGAGTCAGTAGGAGACACTTTATTTTCCTGTTGTATCATCACAAAATTAGATTTATAAGTTCTCTGTTTACCAGGAACTACAAAGTCTTGACCTTTTACAGTTACATCTGGGTCGCTGGTTCGCTTTCTCACATGAATGCATTTAGTGAAACTCAGAGGTATGTGATATTTCAACCCCAGCAGCTATTTTCTTCAGTACTGTTCACATGACAACAGTCTGCAGTGACTGATTAGCTTTGTGCTGTTCTGAGGGAAATTATTCCTTTTGATTAATCTTGACCTTCATTTGTTTATTTATTTTCTGCTCTTTTAACTGAAGACCATCGTCTCTTTTTTTTCCCTTCTCTGTCTAACTCACAGCTTTAGCCCTGTTTCCCAAGCTTATTAGTCACTGGTTGGTGTTTGATTCCTTTCCCCAGTTAGAGTGAGGAGCTGCGGCACAGTAGCTTGTGGTTGGATGAGCTCTAACCACATGTAATAAACCACCAGCTGAGAGGCGGAGAGGTGATGGCAGCGATCTGTGTTTCTGTGGTTCTGAGCAGATAATGGGTGCGTGAAAAGCAGACGCCACAAAGGCTCGCTGTTCTTGTGACAGGGCGTATTTGTGGTTACATATGACTGCGCTCAAGTGAGGCTGGATCAGGCAGCTACAGAGCATGTTATTGCTTATAGACGCACATGTTTGATTGGTTTGTGACACTTTACAACACCCTAATTTTAGGTTCTTATAGCACGGCCTTACATCCTGCTATGTAGCCTCGAGTCCTAATCTCTTCCCTGTGGAGTTCCTGGTCAGTGACACACCAAGAGACAGGAAAAATATGGGTGTGGATCTGACTGTGGCTGAATCTAAGCAGCCGCTCCCTTCTCCCCCATCCACCCAGTTTATTTTTTCAGTGAATAGGTGAAGCAGGGACTCTAACCTCTTTCATCTGATCACCTTATCCTTCTGGGCAAGCTCTGCACTTTCTGCCCTCCTTCCTCTCTCCCTGTATATTTCTTTTCATTTATCTGTTCTCTGTGTGCTGATCATCCCCAGTGACAGACAGAGGATAGAGTAAAAAAAGGCCAGAGTGTTTTTGTTTTTGTTTTTTTAGCTTGGCTAATTGGTATGTGATTACCTGTTTTGGGCTTCAGGAATGTTCAGACCATGACCTTGTCTCTGTCTAACTACGTCCGCAATTAGTGAGCTTTTCTCTCTGTTTTGTTCTTTTCTCAACCCAAAATTTAGAGTTAATACTTTTTGTAAATGTGTGAGCATAGTTGATTGTTTTGATGAGGAATGTGACAAAAGACACATGGCAACAAAAGTAACCCAATATGTTTCTGTTGTCAGTTTAAAGTCATTACAATTTGATTTAGGCCAAGGTGTAAACTATTAGTACCTATGAGGCATGATTAAGTAATCATACTATTTTATATACAGTTTTCTTTTTTAATTGTTTGTTCCCTGGCAACTAAAGCGATGATAAATCATGTGTCTTTGCACTAATGCAAACAGTTTGCTTTCTGGTCAAAATCCTTTTTTTCACCTCAGTTTTAGCCTAATCTGTAGCGAGTTATGTTATCACAGGGTTGTATGTCTTTATTAGACTCTTACATTGAGATAATGATCTAGGAGCTGTCTCCTTTTTGTTGCCATACACATGTTCGCATCCCTGACCTTTAGCTGCTTTTAGAGAAATGTGCTGCTTTCAGCGCTACGTGAAGGACTTGCTGTTTTCCTGGTAATTATAGAAGCAGTAAACTGACTTTCTTTGTATCTTTCCCCCCCCCCTTCTCTTTGTCAACTCAAGCAAATCATTTGCCGATGTCTCCTCTGGCTCTTGAAAAATGATGAAGCACATGTTTCAGTGTTTTCTGACACTGTCATTCCCACTTTTATAATCCATCTGTAAACAACCTAAAGGACACACAGATAGTCTTATTCCCTTTCTGATCATTTATTGTTGTTTTATCGTAAACAACAAACTTCTTCCTCTTGTGAAAGGGTCATTTTCCTCTCTGATACACTGATATGGTATCAAAGTGCTTCTAGAAGCAAGTCTTGCAGCCATTTCGGTAACACGTCTAGAGATTTATTTAAAATCACCAGTCTAAGTGAGGGGAGATAAAACCACCAAAGCCACTGGACTGGATTCTCTTTTTCAGATTTTTATTCAGCATTCTGTGATTGGCACATTTCTTTCTTATAATGTCTCTAGACTGCATTACTGTTGCACAGCCGTTCATATTCATTAGAAATAAAGCTGCGCGGACATCTGCTTTCTGCACTGGACCCCAAGAATTAGCCTCATGGCAGACTATTGGGTTAGCCAGCTTCTGCTTAATATATTTTGGCTGGGATGAACATTTTTCTTTTTTATCTTTCTTGTTTTTGTTTTTTGTTTTTTGTGTTGAAAGAAGAGGATGAGAAGATTTATCAGTTTCCTGCTGTTCAGATCATCTGTGTGGATGTAGGGATTTATGAAAACAACCTGAAAGATGATTGTGGTTACACAGCGTTGTCAAATGTAGCTGTATATGATGGACTTTCTTTCTGTTTCTTAAAGTGAGGCAGGCAATGTGAGGATTAGATTAAGGCGATTGGTTATGGCTCCTAGAATGTGTCTGCAGCACAGTATTAGGGCCCTGTCTAACCTGGAGGCAAGGACAGACGAGGCCAGCCTGAGCCGGGCCGGGGGCTGCTGCGTGTGTGTGGTAAAATAGCATACTGCAAACTGTGTTTTTGTCTTGGGGACAGACTATGCAGATAGAGGGGGAAAAAAGGGCGAGAAAGAGAGAGAGGCTAGTGCTATGCCACCTGGCTCCAAGGCAGTCATCTGGTCTAATGGGGCTTGTGTGCAAGTGTGTGTGTGTTAGAGTGAGAGTGTGTCCTGTGGCTGTAGTTGAGCAGTCCAGTCTTCCATTAGTTTGCCTTGAAAAGCCCTTATGTCACCCTCCTCTCTCTTTTTTTAAAATCTCTCTCGCTCCTCTTTCTTGCCAGGATGCCGCCAGCAAACATGTGCGGGAACTGAGATGAAAAAAAAAGGCGAGCAGTAAAGTGAATATTAAACAAATGACAGAGAAAGGGTCAAGCAAGCTGGGATGGTGTCATTTTGAGCAGTTTAGTTTTAGTGGGTTTTTTTTTTTTTCATTTAGCTCTGGTGGTTTCTTCTTTTCTCAAACTGTTTTGTTTGTCCAGATTCTGCCTCTGCACCCCTGTACAGCTGAACTAAATTTAGTTTTCTTACAGCACAGAGTAATTGCGGCATCTCTTTGCAGAAGCAAGTATTCTGTGTCATCCACAGAGCACACAATGGGTTTATTAGTGCTATTTTCTAGAGAAGAGAAGTGAGAGCTGCGCAGGAAAAAAACATGTCCAGTTCTGGTGAGGTGCAGGTTCAGCATTCATAGGACAATATTTTGCTTCAGTTTCAGTTTAGAAGGTAACTTTTCATTTCAAGGAATGGCAATGTATTTTGTGTAAAAAAACAAAAACAAAACAAACAAACCAAAAAAACAGATCAGGCAGATCAGGTTTCACATTTAAGCCCAGCACCTGTAGACTGTAGACACGAGTGTCAATAATTATGTCCCATAACCTGATGGATTATTGCACACCACTCAGAGTTATTAAATAAGAAGTTATATAACTAATGTAAGGCAAAAGCTTTTGACATGTTCGTTCAGTCAGTTGTGTGAGTGCCAAGACAGTAAAACGTATCAGTTTTTGACATTCAGCAGAAATTGAAATATTAAAATAAACCGACGTCCTCGATTTCTCAGCACTAACAAGACAGCAGTGAAAATGTCCTAGCTCATTGTCATCCTCGTCTGAGCCAATCACGAGTGAAATGTCACCTTGTTGTAGCTGTAACTGCATCCCAGTGTCATTTTGAATGCTTTGAGCGACCGTTTCCCCGAGCTTAGTGGAAATGGGATCAGCAGTTGGTGAGGTGTGCTGTACAGATTTCTTTCCTTCTTTTTTTGTCTCAGTGTTGCTGGAGTTCCTGCTCGTTGCTAATGGTGTTTATAGCTTCTGCCAAATTTTCTTTGTATTTCCTATCTCCAGTGAATGGATGCTGATTTATGTGATGATTTAGATTTGTGAACAACACAGTAGCATCGTGTAAAATAAATATACATTTCTGGACATTGTGTCCCTGGAGGGTTCCATCAATAGGAAATGCAAAAATACATGAACAGAGACAGAAATCACGTTCAGCTCGTTGTTCGTTCACATTGAACAATGTATAACTGAATCAGTTCATAAATAAGTAATATGTAATCCTGATCAAGTTTGATCATTATAGAAAAAGTGAAAGCAGAAATTGTGAACTGAAAAAGCTGATTTTTGCTGTAAAGAAGTGATTTTACTAGCTGTGTCACACATGTCACACAGCTCGACTCTGACCTCAAGGAGATCCACTACCGCCTCCTTCATTCTGTCATCATCCTCTAATCCCTCTCTTTCTCCATCCTCCTTTCCCTCCTTTCCTTCCATCTTAATATTTTTCCTCTCCCCCTTCCCTTGCTCCCCTTCTTCTTCCAGTTGCCTTTTCTCTCACACATCCATCTTTTTCCTCTTCATCTACCCCTTCTACACCTACTGACTTCTGTCTTATTTTTCTCCGTTCCCATTTTCTCTTTTTCTTCCTCCTCTACAACTTAATTGTCCTGCATTGATTTCACCTTTTCCTTCCTTTTCTCCTCTTTTCTGTTGCAATCCTCTGTTTCTCCCATTTTTTCTTTTCCATTTCCTCTTCTCCTGTCCATCCATCTCTCGACCTTTATCCTCTTTCCTTTCATCCAGCCCTTTCTCTGCCCCTTCGTTCCTTTTCTCCTATCACTTCATCCTTTCCATTCTCTTGACCTCTTTACCCTCCCCCTACCTCTCTCATTCCTCCAGCCTCCCCCTTCTCCTCTTTTGTTTTCTCTCTCTCATCCATATCTCCTTTTATACCTTCAGCCTCTTTTCCACAGTCCCTTATCCTCACCCCATCACTCCCTCTCTTTATCCTCTTATCCCTCTTTTTCTCTGTCCTCTCTCCTCTCTCTCCCTCACCTCTCACCCTCACATCTTTCTCCTCTGATTGCTCTCCCCCTCTTCCCCTTATCATCATTATCTGTTCTCTCCATCCTCTTCTCTCCTCTGTCATCACTTACCTTCACTAAAAATAAAAGCATGCTGTTAGTGTGTGTGTGTGTGTGTGTGTGTGTGTTGATATTTGTGTATCTAATAGAATGTGACAGATAAGAAGTGACGCATGTTGTGTTGTTGCGTGACTCATTAATGCTAGCATTGTCAAAGTGCCCCCACCCACAGTTGTAGTAGATGTTTGTATTTGTAGTAAAGCTTTAAATGTTTCTTTCAGCCCTTAAAAATTTAAAGGAATATTGCACAATGTTTCAATACCACTAAGCCTTTATTTCCTTTTGTACAATTTCATATTTAGTGTTGTTCGAGGGTCATGTGGTCTGTTACTGTACATAATAACATATATATTATCTCTTCATATCCATTTTACATGGCTACAGAGAAAAACATTCAGAAATTCTGAAGATTAATTGTTTTATTGTTTAACTAAATCTGAATCCAGCACCACAGGTTTATTTTTAATTACAAACCTGCAAATTTAGCCTTTTCAATTTCATATTTTTCAGAACAATTTTCTATTTCGCATTTTAATTTTTTAGTGGGGCTTGAATGGTTTCTGTTAAAATATCATTTATTAGATGTGATTATAATTCATCATGTTCTTCTGCAGGATGGAGGAATAATAATTTTAAAAAAAGTATTATAAGAGGACAAACTGAATGTGTGTGTGTGTGTGTATAAACAGAGCAGTAACTAGGTAGCTACAGCTTGACAGCTCTATTTATAATACTGGCCCATCTGTCTCTGTTACATTAGAAAATTAGTGTGCTTGCATGTGTATTTGTATGTGTGCACGCGCTGCTGTCTTGGCGTGCTGAAAGCCGGACATCTGCCCTACTGTCACCATACCCAGTGACACGCAGTTCAATGCACACAAGAGTTCAGACCACGAGGCTGGACTGTGAGGACACTGTAGTAATTAGCAAAACTTTAAAATATTGAGCATAAATGGAGGCGCCTGGGAGACATCTGGTACTAGATGTAAATGAACTTTATAATGACATCACACTGGAGTAGCTGACATTCTTAAAGCCCCAAATGACTTTTTGACATCCCATAGTTACTGTTACGACTAATTCAAACCACCAGGCACCACAACCAACTACTTGAAGAGCAGCTCAGTCAGCGATGAAAAACACCACTGATGATTTTCAGTTTCTTATGCCCTGATTCAGCTGTGTTCAATGTGAAAATCTACTTTTGACTCAAATGCAACACTTTCTTTACTTAGAAGGGATGCATTTTAATATCAAGGTAGTTTTATACCTTTATTTTGAAAGAACCATTGACAGTGGTTAGCTAATAGATGCTTGCCTTATTTCTTTAATTTTTTCTTAAAGTTTATTTAAAATTTAAAACATATAAGAAATTTAAAAGAATGTTTTACTTCGAGACATTGTACCTAAAGGCGTTGTAAGCGAGACAACAAATACATCATATAAAAAGAAAGTATAACAGAACCTCTGATAAAATCAAGTTGTTTAGAAGTTTCAAGTTAGGCTTGTGCAGCTGGAGGGGGGAAAACTGGATCTGTTCAGAGGTCTCATGAGTGTTTTTGTTGTAAACAGTCTGGATGGTAGATAATATGGTACACTATTTGTGATTTACATAGATTCTGTTGTTTGCAGTTATTATTTCTGTCACCTTTGCATTGTTTTCCATTACCTAAAATCTCTTCAATAAATTGTTATGGTGCTCGCTGCAGTGTTACATTTTGGCTACAGATGACTGTTTATTATAGAATTCAATTCCAATAAATCAAAGTGAAGATGATGCTTAACAGCTGAAGTAGCGGCAAGGAGCCAAAGGGGGGGAGATAGGACTGGAAGAAAGAAAGCATGAACAGAGAGCGATGAAGGGGGAGGAGAAGTTGAAGCCTCACCTCTTCGGCCCAGTGCTAGTGAGGGACAGTGAGAAAATGTGTTGTTTTTGCTTTGAATTGTGGTAGGAACTGCAGTGTGAATGTCAGCATGAATGGACGTCTGTCTCCCTGTGTTAGCCCTGCCATAGATTTGCTATCTGTCCAGGGTATCAGTTGCCTCCTGTCCTATGACAGCTGCGATAAGCCCCATGCGACCCTCGTCTTGATACATATTTAAGAGGATGGCTGGATTTATTAAAATAAATTTTTTTTTAAATCAAATACTTTACTCTGGAGACTTAGTATTGCACTCCCATAGAGTTGTCATCAAAGGCAATACATCATTTCAAGTGAGATCCTGAATGGTACACTTCTTGCGTCTTTTATAGTATGGGTCAAGTTAGTAATGCTAAATACTACAACTGCCACAGTGTTGGTAGGTTCAGATTTTTCCTCCTTATCTGATAAAGACCCATGGCTTTTAAACCCCATTGCCGCAATCGGTAACAGGGTTTAAGTTATAATGTCATACCCTAAAGCCTGTGTAACTGTATAACACTTCAGTAGATGTCCTAATCTTCCATCCCTTATGTCACACTTTATTGGTTGATCTTGTAGTCTTGAGAGTTTCAGGGTCTCTGTGGCAGTCATTGAACAATAACCGGCTAATTTAAATGTTGCTTATTTCCATTGTATGTCTCTGTGTGCCATGTTAGCTTTGCATTTGCCTGTTATGAGGAGGAGGGGAAACGGGGAGTTAAAACATTGTGTGAACAGTGTTAATTGGGGTGTCTACCGCCAGATCCCTGCTGTTTCCCGAAAGCTAGGTTTTTCTTTTTTCTTTCTGAACATGAATCATTTGTTACCTAGATGGACCAGGAAACTGGTGACTTGGAACGTTCATTTTGCTAACAGCTATGGGATTTCCATCTGGGGCAGAGAGCTGATTGATCTAATCAGTCACAGCATTCAGTGTGTTATATTCATTTGTGTACACCAGTCAGGAATGCCTTGAGGGATTTTCATTACATCTGGCACAAATGACCACTCGGATTCAAGGATGAACCAATTAAAATTTGTTATTTAAAGGTGAAGGTCACTTTGACCTCATAAAACCATAACTGGAGAATTCATTCAATGTTATCACAGCATTTCAGGATAGGTTAAAGTGATTAAAGTGTTTTGGGCATTTTATATCCAAAAGGTCAAAGGTCAAGTCTGGATAGGCATGGATATGAAATGCCGCTTGAATGGTTGCTGCAAGCGTAAAACTGGGAGGTGGTATTTTTGTTACTATTTGGTCAGAGAAGTCTTGCTCCAGGATGATGGTGTTTATCACAACTGCATAGTCATTTTGTAAAGTCCCAAAGCTGGGATTATCAGCTTCCATTGAAACATAGTCTGGTATTAGCGGATCCAGTTCTTTTCAGCAAAACACTTCCTTTCAGTCTGCAGAGCAAAGCACCTATAAACAATGAAGAGAAAGCACGCATGGAAGCAAAGTTGTCATATCAACCTCCAGGCTGATCATTTTTGTGGTTTCTTTCAGCCAGTCTCGAAAATGAACATCAGATTAATTCATGCAAAAATGACTTCAGTGATCATGTTCATCATTCCAGTATAACTATCATCAAGAATCAGTGTAAAGATAAAGAAGATGGACAACAAATGTAGACTTTAAGAAATGGTCTTTTAGCAGTGGTTACCTTTGTGTGGTAATATACTCTGCAATCTCTGATTGAAAGGAGAGTGCAGCTGTGGTTTTGTTTCCTGCTGAGACTGTGTGCATGTGTGGGTTATGGATCTCGTTACCTAAGGTGCCCAGATATTAAATCATACTCACACACGCACTCCTCGCAGCCTTCATATTGATTTATATTGACCCATGGTTGTGTGGTGGGCCGGTCGTTAAATTAACACACCACTGGAGAAACTGATGACTCCACCAGACCACAAACTCAGCTAAGTGTATTTGTGTGTGTGTGTGTGTGTGTGTGTGTGTCCATATTTTTGTGCTTTCTGTTCCTTAAATATGAAAAAGACCACTAATTGTTTGCCGCCTAATTGAAATGTAACTGCTAATCCGGCAGACTATGTAATTGTATTAATTAAAAGAAAAACACTCAGTGACTTGTGCTGAGTTAAACTGAACAAGGATTATTTATAGAGAGCAGGGCAGGCTGCACATGTGCATAATTCATAAATCTTCACATGTGTGCAGCAATACATAATACATAGTGTATACATCAGTGTTAAACCAGGCGCAGGCAGCAGAGTGCTGGGATTTACAAATATACTGCACTGTGTGAGGCACATACACACATACAGTACACACACAAAGACAGTAAGTACATACAGTGAGCGGAGGCTAGCCCATTGTGCATGAATAATACCAAATGCACTGAAGTTTACTATTTCCAGTGCACACCAGCATGGATTGTGGTTCCAGTGAGACACACATATAGAGTACAGTGAGATGTTTTCTGTGTATGTACCCATTTGTGCAGGAAGGTTCTTCAGTTCCTGTGTGCTTGTATTCAGTATTTGCATATGTGTTTGTGTGGGGTTTTTCAAAATCTCCTTTCACATGTAATGTGTTCTTTTGCTTTTATGTGGGTTATTATGCTTCTCGTCTCTATATTCTCACACCTTCACTTATGCTAATTTCTAGCTCCCTATTTTTGTTCTTGGACTCCCCTAGAGTAGCTTTTATACCGTGTTTTTTTATGCAGCCCCTCTGTTAATTCTTTGTCTGACTCGAGCTGTTTTAGCTCCGTCTCTTTAAAGCCTTAAAAGTCAGATTTTTTTCTGATTGGTTGCCCCTCACGTCTCTTCCACAGACCGAACCCAATGCTTGTGGGCTTCCTTCTCTTGCCTTTGTGGAGGTTTCAAAAACAGCCTTTATGCACACTAAAAAGTGTAATAATGCATTTTCCATTGAAAGGAAGGCTCCATGGCTGTTTTCTGAGTTAGACTGACTGGTTTGCGGTGCTCTGAGCCACAGCACGGGCAGCACTGAAGATGATCTTATAAGGAAATTCCCTCTAGTTGACATCAACCAAGCTGAAGTAGAAAAAAACCCATTGTAAGCTGACTGTTTAAAGCAAAATAATTTGTTTTCTCTCTGAAACAAGCCTCTTTTTTTCCCCTTCTCCCTTAAAGCTGTCTTTCTTCTGACTGGCTGCCTCTCATAAACAGAAAGTTTGAGCAGCACATTTGCAATTTGCAATATCACCTCTTCGTGGCATCATTCAGAGCCAAAAGTAGGAAAATACAGTTTGAAACTGTGCATTAATGCTGCCTAACGCTTCATAGAAACCACTTGTACGTTGACCACATTATTTGAAACTTTGTTAATATGAACATCCAAAGTTGTAACTGTATGTGTGTAACAGAAAATAAGGAAATGCACAGTAAAGAAGCTGTAAAAGTTTGTGTGCGTCTTATCATGTATTCTATCATGATACAGTGTGAGAGTTAATATCTAAACGTCTTGGTTTTGGTGGAAAAGGAAATGCATGCTTCAAGGGAATACTCAGTGGCTGTTGGTTGGACTCAATAAAACAAACAAACACAGAGGTGCACATCACTTTTGGATTCAGGTACCTGCAAAGTCTTGAGTGGGCGTAGCTGCGTGGAATAACAGGGCTTGCCACGAAGTCAGGTGTGCTCGATGACGCTGCAGAGTGCACGCGCTACTTTTGTAAAGCAGTTATAGTGACAGCAGTGTTAGTTTTTTTCTTTGCTCTGACCAGTTTCACTTTTTGTGTTCATACATTATGCTTACAGCGCAGTCTGCACGCAGATTTAGCGAAGTCTGGCTTTTTGGAAATTAAAATGTGGCAGCGATGAGAAAGTGGTAATGTAAGCCTTGTTTTGCGTCCTCAAAATAAGTCTTCTAAATGTAGCGACAGGAAGTCCGATGAGCTGTTTGGTGTCAGATTTGATGCGGCTGGTCGTCTGCGTGTAGTGGCAGTGGCACTTTTTGCAGTTCCTTTGCTCAGAGACATTATTCTACTGCCATAAAAATGATTTTCCACACTGATATTGTCATTGTTAAAAGTGCATATGCTGGCCACCCCTTTCAAGTCTAAACGTAAGCGTACATTTAAGTTTTCTTCATATATATGTAGTAAATACTGTGTATTTACGTTGCATGTCCTTGCAAAAGTGCCATATGCGTTGGCCCGGCGCCTCCTCTCCCCCCCCTGCTGGGGCCCCTCCATCTATTTCTGGCTCTGCGTCATGCCTGGGCTTTACTCCTGTGGCAAGAGGAGTGTTTCTCTAGGGCTCCCACTCTGCTGTACACACACACACACACACACACAGAAAGAGAGCGAGCGAGAGAGAGAGAGACTCACATACACCTCCCGACTGAGACACACGCTCACATGCCTGCCTGGTGAACGAGTGAGCGCACTCAGATGTAAACACACACAGTGGCAGACGGACAGAGCAGCGGATGGAGGCATGGATGAATGGGTGGCTGCTGACAAACTGGACCTCATAATGGGAGTTTGAACTTGCGTGTGCATGTGAGAGAAAGTGCGTGTATGCGTGAGAGAGAGAAAGAGAAAGAGACGGTCGGCCGGTTGGTCGGTGTGTCTTGTTTCCGTGGCGATGGAAGGAGGGAGAGCGAAAACAGAGGAATGCTTTCGGTGATAGAAATGGAGAGCCGGCCAGGTTGGTTCAAAGTCTGTCCGTCCATATCCAGGCTTCTTCTTCCTTTCTGTCTGTTTTGCCTGGTTTTCTTTTTCAGTCAAGTGGGTGCTTTCCTGTGAGTGTGTGTTTGTGTGAGATTGTGTGTGTAGCAACCAAGCAGGGGGGATGTCCTCGTCCGCGGCTGTGAATGACAGTGTGTGGTAATGTGTGTGTAAGAAGGGTGACTGTGACATAAAGTAGTTCATCATAAATATCTATCTATCTATCTATCTATCTATCTATCTATCTATCTATCTATCTATCTATCTATCTATCTATCGTCCTCTCCCTCCCTGCTGTTAATGGACACACACATATACACTAGACAGCTGAGTGTCTCACACAGCGGTGTCAGTTCCCTCCATTAACCGAGGGG
The DNA here is from genome assembly GCA_015107715.1 of Tylochromis polylepis. Taxonomy (NCBI): domain Eukaryota; kingdom Metazoa; phylum Chordata; class Actinopteri; order Cichliformes; family Cichlidae; genus Tylochromis; species Tylochromis polylepis. The sequence goes on along the minus strand of VVHJ01032713.1, from coordinate 49 downwards.
TGCCACCACAACACACACAAACACACACACACGTACACACACCTAGTGT
>VVHJ01032712.1:0-17201 GCA_015107715.1 Tylochromis polylepis | reverse complement strand
ACACGCACGCACGGACACACACACACACACACACACACACACACACACACACACACACACACACACACACACACACACACACACGCACACATGCACATACTTTAAGTCTTTGCACAAAAACATGGAAGTGAAGCTCCATTGTGTAGGTGCATACGCTGAGGTGAGCTCTCAAGTCAAGTCAGCACAACATGGCTTCTCTGAGCTGCTGGACAGCCCTACTGCTGAGCGCTGCAAGTACAGTACATCTCAATTTGTTCAGGGAGGGATCAAATTCTACTGCCTTGCAAATCTTCCCGAGCAGCAGGCAAAGCACACGATGAATAAATGGAGAACTGTAGGAAATATAATAGAGCTGTGTTTGAACCACTAGAATCAAATTGGAGCCAGGATATCTGTATCAATAACCTGTGGGAAGTCTGGCCAAGTTGGATGTAAAGTAAATCAATGAAATTCGGAATAATTACAGGCTGCGTATAACACAAAACTGCTTATCGTATCCTCATCTGTTGATAGATGAAAGGCTGTAAACAACGTCGCATGGAATAATCAAAAAATATCAGTCTTCTCCTCCAGGATGACAGTTCATACAAGTCTGGCGTCTTATTAATAATTACCTTTTGATGGATGTTATTAATCTTTCATTTAGAAGTGGCTCAAGAGAGAAAAAAAAAAGTCCTCACAGGTCCTGAAGAAGGTTGAAGAGCAGAGGTTGAGAAAGGACAACCAAATCCTAATTACCGTCATCACTCACTCTGCCCCTTAATTTATCTGATCCTCTCCCGGAAATGAAAAACCTCATCACTAATAGCCAATATCACATAGCCGAGGAGGAGTTTCACAGAGTAAGGCAGTTTGTTGATGGTATTTGATTCTAATTTTTTCCCCTTTAAGGTTGTTAAAGGTTAAATTAATCGCCATTTACTTGCCGAAAAGGGGAAAGGGCATGTTGACAAACAAGAATTCGTGGAAGAAGGGTTAGTGATCGATTAACATTAACCTTTACACACATCGTGACCTTTACCTTCACATGGCCGGTTTTGTTTTGTTTAGGTTGTTTGAAGCAGGGTTGTCAGATTTGACCCCCCAAAAAAGTCTTATTCAATTAGTTCTTAAAGAAATCCACAAAAATAACAGAGCGGTGTGTCAGGAACCTGAAGCAGTGGGAGCTGCTCCTACGCCACACAGCTGTTCTGACTTTGACACACGCACACAGTGTGGTGATTGTAGGTGGATGGTGCTTCGTTAACCCCCAGCAGTGCTGCATCTAACAACTTTTCTAGTGGAAATCCAGCTTTGCTCAGAAGAGAGAGAGAGAGAAAGAGAGAGAGAGAGAGAGCGGCCGGCAGCACTGTTTTGTTTTGGGGTTTTTTTTGTTTTTTTGTTTTTACCTGTAATAATTTTTTAAAAATTCATTATATAATCAAATTTAGAATATTAAATTACCGCCCTGCTCTGCTTATTGCAGTCTAACTATAGCCCTCCTGCTTGATTGCCAGCATGCATTGTGGCAAGCTTTCTTGTAATTTCTTTAAGTAGTCTTCAGGAATAGTTCTCCAGGCTTCTTGAAGGACATTCAAAGCTCTTCTTTGGATGTTGGTTGCCTTTTTTTCTGTTCTCTCTAAAGATGACCCCACACTGTTTCAATAATATTGAGGTCTGGGCTCTGGGGAGGCCAATCCATGACTGATAAAAATAGGTTTATGACAGCCACCCTTCCACTGAGACTTTCTGATGAGGCTTCAGCAAACAGTAGATGGATCAGCTAAAGGTCCAGATGTATCACTCAGGTTCAGGTTCTCACTTGTCCGGTTTCCTCTTTTTTTTTCTTTTTCCTAAGGACACACTGCACATCATATTTGCAGCTAACAGCTCTTAGTGAATCATCTTGTTGGTGCAAAAATATTATTTTTATGCCTGTCAAACAGAATTATCTTTGGCATTTTCATAGGTTAAACTAAAGAAATGGGAACAAATGGCATGTTTTTATTAAAGGCTAGTAACAAAGTGCCTAAAGATGCAATTTCATTACTTGCTAAGTTATCTGTTATGTGTAGACACAACACTGGTCCATTCCTTGATAGGTGCCTTTTTAATGCTTGAATGATTCATCAGTCAGTGTTAAGTAGCTTGAAAAATAATAAAAAGAAAAAAAGCATTCATCTGAAAATGGTCAGGTCCAAGTATTAGACTGAAAATGAGAGAAAAAGTAGCCAATGTCCAAAGAAAAGCTCAGAGACTTTCAGAAAGCCTGAAGAACTATTGATCAAAAGCACTTAAAACAAAAAAAATACTAGAGAAATATAAAGAAATGGTGTTGGCTCAAGACCTTTGCACAGTACTGTGCACTGTAAAAAGGGAAACCATTCCAAAATCAAAATATATTCTCTTCAAAACAAATCAGATTAAGAAAAAAGGATTAAGGTCAAATGGAAATGGAGGTGCTTTTTAGAAATGGCCTGACTTACAGGCGGCATGACAGATAGCTAATGCTGATAAAGTCTAGAGACTGCCATAATTTTAGTGAATAAAATCAGTGGTGATGAAAGGGATGAAGAGCTTGCTTTGCTTCTGTTTCCTTTTGTGTGGATTCAAAGGTCCCGGTTTTCAAAAAATTAGCTCAGATTTTAGGTGGTCTAACCTGGGCAAACCTTTTAATAAATAGCCTTATTAAAATGCCTCCTACATTACTTTGGAGAATATTTTCCTTTTTTTTTTTTTAGTGTTTTGCTTTTAGCCCTCACACTTAGTTCCTTAGACACCTTGCTGTAGATCAATAGCTCATCACAAGGTCCATTAGTAGAGCGGATGGATCTAATGAGGTGGGGAAAAGAAGAGCTGGTTTAATCCAGGACAGCCTGATTCTAATTGTACGACCCCGGTAAGGTAAAGAGCTAGAGAAAGATGAGTTACTGGTTGCTTCTGAAACCGCACTGCAAATTAACACTGATTAATCCCCTAAACAGCTTATGTGACTGAAAGTTTAAGATCCAGGTGCCTTATTTTTCCAACGTGACTGCAAACTTTGGACGTTTGAAAGCCATGCAGAGCTACACTCTCATCTCCATGGTATTAGTGTTTTATTTTGCTGTATAATGCCAGTAATCACTCTGCCAAAAGAAGAAATTGTTTTTAGTGATGTCTTACATGCACTTATGAGAACCATTAATATCAGAGCTTCACAAAACATTGTGATTACTTTACCTGGACTGATTTCCCGTAATGATCGTGAAGCTAAAAACAGGCGCCCAGTCATTACGCTTCCCAATTCTCCATTGTTTTCTAGTTAAAGGTAATCAATTTTCTTATGAGCATGAATCCCTTAAGTGTTCCGCTGCCTATGTCGAGTGCTTTCATTAATCAAACAGACACACCATACCTTAGGGGAGGCTCGGGCCTCTGTTGTAGATTTGTGAAAATGGCGGTGAAACAGCAAAAAACTTAATATGTAAAAATGAAAGATGTTACAGCACCAGGAGAGACAAATACCAAAAGTCAGTCTTGAGTTTCTCTTGCTTGTATCTTTCGCTGTCATCGTCCATCTGTCGATTTCTCATTCTCTGACTTTCCCTTCTCTCTCTTTCTCCCATCTCCTCCCGTCCTGTGGCTCATGAAGGGCTTCATTTGTCATCCCGCAGGTGACGAGTGCAGTGTTTTTCACCCTGACCGCTAGTCTGGCCCTAATGAGATATCAGCTATGCTGCTTCATGCTCCCACAGCCGAGACTGAGACCTGGGTCAAATAATATTTGGAAACACTCCTTAAGTTCATTTAAGCCTTCAAGGCACCAGGTGATGGATTTACCAAGCAGGGGACTGTAATGAACAGTAAACATTTAAAGATGTCCCTCAGAGAATAAAGCATCTAAAAAATAACTGTCTGGGATGGACAACTTAGCTGACACTGTGAATGATCTCCAGCCATCTGGTGAGCCCAGCAGGTAAAACCAAGCGATGACACTTGAAGCTAATTATACAAATAGTCACACCAGCGGCGTTAAAGAAGTTTCTGGCTTCATCCTGGTTTAACACATGCAGTTCACAGATAACGCTGCAGTCCCTCTCCTCTTTTTTAAATCAGTGTCTGGAAATATGTGTCACTAAATAAATAAAAACTTTAATATCACACCCCAAGAGCTTTCGCAGCAATACGTCTTCAGCCAGCACTCCCACACGCTTCATGACTTTTGTTAAAATCGTAGGCTAACCTGCAGCTGTCAGACTTCATGATTTCAGTCACACACTCACCATGCATAATCATCCACAGCCAAAAAGCAAACCAGCAGGACAGCAGATGCTGTAATGGAATGAAAAAATAATTAAATTTTTTTTCCCTCTTGTATGTTTAGTGGACATTTGTTAGTGGAACCTGAAGTTTTGTATTTTTCTTAACACAAAACAGAAGTTTGTTTTTGTGGGGGGAAAAATTTGTGAAAACCAGTTGGTCTTATCTGAAAAAGATTCTAGGTTACTGATAGATGATGTGAGAAAAAGTCAGATGAAATTATTCATGTTTTCATCTGACTATTATTCAACATATTCTGTCCCTCAGACAGAATATGTTCAATGGGAGAGACAATTTACACTCCCAGGGCTGAAATCTGGTCTTTTTTCTTTTTTTTTTCCCAAAGCAGTAATGATGTGTTTGTGCCAAGAACGATGTCATGACAAGACATTTGTCTTAAAGTTACTACACATGTGTACATGTATTGAGATACTGTGCATTTTACTGTATCTGAGGAATTTCTATTATTAGCAACTAAAATATCTACTAAGGAAATGTTATTTACTGCACATTTATTTTGGCAGCTACAATCCCCACAAACACACAAAACAATATGAGATATGAGACTTTTTATAGATAGCTCCAACTTTCTAGAGTTTTAATCTGGGTTGGATTATTTTGATTAAGTAAAAATAACTCCGTGCAGTGGACACATTCAAAACTTTATTAAAAAACATCTTTATACATATATTTTTTTTTCTAGTAAAAACACATATTTTACGTGTCAGAATCAAGCAATATGATATCATAGCTTCATCCATCAGCGTCCTCTTCAGTGGACCCTCAGAGAGATAAATTTTTAAATCGCCAGTTCTGTTGACTTTATTCTCTGAAAGTGTAATTGACTGAGCACACACTTTTAAACATTCGGCTTCAGATAGCAGATTGGATGGACATGAGTTACTCATCACTCTGATAACATTAATTTACAGCCAAAATGCTTCTGAAACAAATTGTTACAAATTTTCGGTTACTGAAACTGAAAATGACACTTGAAATTGTTGGCCGGCTCTGGTTTTGATGATATTGCTGTTGTGTCAGTTCTAAGACCAAATGTTCTTTATTAAAACCAGAAGTGGCCGAAATAAATTTTGTCCTCTGGATTTCATTAAATATGTCCCGAATGAGAGTAGGTGTTAATTTTCAGCAGACAGCCACTTTTCCTGAACTATCCATCCAATTTTGGCCTAACATGAACTGCAACTGCATCAAGTAAGAAATGCAGTTTTGATAGTATGTCTGCTGACCTTTTGACCTCTAATCTAGGGGGTCATATGATTGTTGGGTTTTCTCTGTATCTATTATTGTAAGATCTACTGTACAAATATTAAGCGCCTTGAGGCAACTATTGTTGTGATTTGGCCCTATATAAATAAAATTGAATTGAATTGAATTGAATTAATCTGACCTTGGATTTGAGCTTCCTAGTAGTAGAAAATCTGTAATGCTGCAACGTAAAGCTACAAGTCACTTAAAGAATGTGAAAAGGATCTTTCACACCGTGCTGTTGAAACATCTATGACTGGTAGAACTTGCACCTGTGAAATGAATGTGACCTTTGCAGTTCCAGTATTAGTGCCACACATTGTTAAACACTTAAAAACCTCCATGACCTCTTATTTCCTGCTTCTAAATTCAGATAAAACTGAGGTTATTGTACTCGGCCCTAAAAATCTTACAAACATGGTGTCTAACCAGATACTTACCCTTGACCTCCGGTAACGCTGTGAGGAATCTTGGAGTTATTTTTGACCAGGATATGTCCTTCAATGCGCATATTAAACAAATATGTAGGACTGCTTTCTTGTATTTTCGCAATATCTCTAAATTTAGAAACATCCTGTCTCAGAGTGATGCCAAAAAACTAGTTCATGCATTTATTACTTCTAGGCTGGACTATTGTAATTCATTATCATCAGCATGTCCTAAAAACTCCCTGAAAAGCTTTCAGTTGATCCAAAATGCTGCAGCAAGAGTCCTGACAGGGACTAGAAAGGAAGAGCATATTTTTGTTCCATACTGGCTTCTCTGGACGCACTTTTAAATCCAGGATCAATTTTAAAATCCTGCTCCTCACATACAGGGTCCTGAACAATCAGGCCCCCTCTTATTTTTAAGACCTCATAGTACCGGATCACCTCATTAGAACACTTCGCTCTCAGACTGCTGGTTTACTTGTGGTTCCTTGAATATTTGAAAGTAGAATGGGAGGCAGAGCTTTCATCTTTCTTTCTTTCTTCTGTGGAACCAGCTCCACAGCTGTATTCAGGAGACAGACACCCTCTCTACTTTTAATATTAGGCTTAAAACTAATATATATTTAAAAAAAAAATAAAAATCATAGTTAGTGCGAGATCAGATGACCCTGAATGTTCCTTTAGTTATGGTGCAATAGACGTAGGCTGCTGGGAGTTTTTTCCCACTGTCGCCAAGTGCTTGCTCATAGGGGGTCGACTGATTTTTGGGGTTTTCTCTGTATTATTGTAGGGTCTTCACCTTACAAAAAAAATAATAAAGCACCTTGAGGTGACTGCAATTATGATTTTGGTGGTATGTAAGTAAAATAAAATTGAACTTTGTTAAATAAATAAACAGGTTTTGTTGTGGAGACATGGACAGATAGACATGCAGCCATGTGAACTTCCCATCAAGACACATTTTTGAACTGAGGTAGAACTGTGCTTACTAATATAACGTTTCATATTATGCTTCCCTTTAAAACTTTTTCAGATTTTTACCTTGTTATATACACGAATGACAAAAAGTGAAATATTATATGAAGCTACCATAAACAGATAGGCTCGCTGTTTCTGATTAAAACTCAAGTATCTAATAAATAAACGGTAAATGGAGTGGTTGTTACTGTATATAGGACTTTTCTACTCTAGCTGCTATTTTAATTGTCTGATTTTTAATTCGGCACATTGAAGGCCATAAGAAATACCACATTTTATCTCAGAGCAGACAGTGAAAAAACAGTTGACCAGTGGTTTAGTTCGTTTAGTTTTAGTAGCTCAGGTGTTGCTGTTCTTCTGCGTGACTACAAGGATGGTGCAGATTTGTCCAGTGAAGCGATCTGGGTTGAGATACAAATGCTGAGAGACATGATGTATGATCTGGGGACTGTTATAGTGCAGCTAAGGAGCCTGAAACCAGAATGAGAAACTAAGAGGTTCAGGCAAAGGAAAAGAGAGGCAAAGTGCTTCTTCTCACAGCTGCGCTAGGTGATTTGTTGAAGAAGGTAGATGAGCAGTGAAGGGGAGCTGCTGGTCGCTGGGAACAAGATGACTGAGCAGGAGAAAACGAATGAGGGTCTGTATTAAGAAATTTTTCAGTTTTGTAATGGGTGCAATAGCTAAATGCTAAGATTTTTCCATTTAAGAAATTTTATGTCCTAATACCAATTAAAAAAAAAAGAGAGAGCCCATTTGTCTTTGTCTTATTAAATGAAAAATACATACGGTTAAAAATTAGGGTGCCACATGTTGTAAAATGGTTCAGTCCTATACACCAATCAGCCACAACCTTAAACGATCTTCTGGTAAAGCTTGGATGCTGGCACTGAACACTCCCAATATCAACAGCACACCCTGATGGCAGCAGCCTCCATCTAGAGGACAATGCACTCCACTAAACGGCAAAAAAACCCCTGCTGAACTATGGCTACAGGAACAGAACAAAGAGCTCATGGCACAGATCCAGTCTCCAAACCCCAGATCACAATCTAATTGAGCATCTGTGGAGTTTCTGCCCCCACAGTAATCATCCCAGACCACAGGACACCTCCAAAATGTGCCATATCTGTCTTTCATTGTGTCGGGGCTGTTGAGGGGAAACCATATGATATGAGGCAGGTGGTTTTAGTGCTGTAGCTGATAGTAAATGTAGTAAAAATGTGGTACAATTGATTTTAGTGTCAGTTACACAGATTCAAAGAGCTACTGAGTATATTCTGGACTCATCTTGGCTGAGTAACATCCAGATGAGTGATCGGCCATGACGACCCTGCTTGTGGCTGAGGCATGATATGTCAACAGACCATTATCTTTCTATTTTTTTTTTCTGAAGCTGGGATCCAGTTTGCTGAAATTCCTCATCTGTGGTTTGTGTTTAGTACAAATTAGCAAGTTAGTTCATCTAGCTGACATTCGGGTTGTTCCTGTTTTAGATGGCCGAGCTACCACATTGAAATGTGTATAAAAACAAAACAAAACAAAACAAAACAAAACAAAACAAAAAAAACCCCAGTGTAGCCATGGAGCATTTCCAGATGTTTTGTGAATGGCACCAGTGAAACACGGCCGCATTACTTGAAATTATTGAAGCGTATAAACCATATCCAAAGCCAAATGAAAGGGCTATTCCTAGCACTATTATTAAAAATATTCAAAACATGACAAAGTAAAAGTACACACAAAGGTTGAGGGTATTGTACATCTCACAAGCTCTGCCAGGAATATTATGAACAGATGAATCATAACAACACTGGAGAATTGCTTATTCTTCTGAGGATGACAATAAATGAGATCCCGACTTTGTGAATGCAGAAATAATATCCACAGTGGTTCACGGGCGTATGGGTACATTTCTCGCTTCATAACCGTCAGCTTTGCAGTGAAATACAAGACATTTGGATGTAAAAGCTCAAATGGTTTCCACAAAGTCAATCTGAGTTTGTTTGAAGTTTGGTTTAAAGGCATCCTTTTTTATGGCTTCCACTGCTGTGTGTGTGTCTGTATTTTGAAATATTGATTCAAATATTTCATTTCAGGCATGCCACAGATGAATTTTGCTTGAGGCTATGCTTTGAATATTTTCATTAGATTTGTTATGGTTGTATTTACAATAGATTGGATTTTGTTGAGTAGCTGTTGAATGCATAACAGCGACTCGTGCTTTTTTCCCTCTTTACAATTTTAGCGCTATCAGCAGAAGCACTAGCTGCCACACTCTGTTGAACAGAGAGTGGCAGCCAGTGAGGGAGACCTAAGCAATCAGAGCAAAGAAGTGGCCATTTTTATAGCAGCATTGAGTACCACTGAGACTCAAGTGCAGCTCCAAAGATAATAATATAGAGGATGTGGAGAAAGGAGTAACAGGTATGATACAAAGAGTCATCTCATGTTTTCACTCAACTAAAACAAACCAGTGTATGAATGATGGACACAAAGCTTTGGGTTAATTTGTGATGAAGGGACGTCATTTCATCATTTCTTTATGTTTTTCTAGGAAAATGGGAAATGGGTTTAGCAATTTAGTCAAACATGTGTAAGCATGCATGGAAATACAGTCAAGAAGGCAAAGAACAGAGTTTGTACAATTCTAACAAGCTTGAAAGTCAATGTTTGGTATGACCACCTTTATTCTTTAACACATCCTGGACTCTCTTAGGCAGCTTTCTTGTAATTTCTTTAAGTAGTCTTAAGGAACAGTTCTCCAGGTTTCCTGAAGGACATTCAAAGATGTTGGATGTTGGATGCCTTTTGTTCTGTTCTATGTAAAAATGACCCCACACTGCTTCAATAATATTGAGGTCTGGGTTCTGGGGAGGCCAATCCATGACTGGTTAAAAATAGCTTTTTGTAAGGAATCCCGCCATTGAGACCACTTCTGATGAGGCTTCAGCAAACAGTAGATGGATCAGCTGACACTCCATTGTGTTTGGGATCATTGTCATGTTGAAAAATGATAGTATTGAATGGTGGATCATAATCTGATGGTACTTTTCTGCATTCATAATTTCATCAGTTTTGACAAGATCTCCAAACACTGGCTGAGATGCAGTCCTAAACATGACAGAGCCTCGCCGTGTTTTACACATAGCTGTGGACCATTTCTTGTGTAATCTGGCATAGATTACACAAGAATCTATACCCCCCCATACACAACACTAGTTCATCCCTTGAGTTAGGTGCCTTTTCTATAATTGACAGTTTCATAGGTGAGTGTTAAGTGTTTCAAAGAAAATGATTGGACTGAAAATGAGTGAAAAAGCAGCCAATGATCTGTTGCAAGACCACTTTAACACATTACAAGAAAGTCTGGTTCCTTTCGAACACAATATAAAGGAATGAGCAGTGGCACAAAACTTTCATATGGCACCATATATTGCATAATTTCATATTTGCTAGACTAAACTTTGAAACGTCTTTACTCTTCATCATTTTTATCAAAGTTAAATTGTAATTGCATTAAAGCCCAACACTTTCTGATCAATTCAAAGTCCTTTGCATACATTACATTAGAATGTACAAAGCATGCTAGTATATTAATTAATGATTACCATGTTTTTTTAATAAGCTTTCAGACTTCATAACCTCTACTGTTTACCATAATTAAATTTAAACGTGATACGAACTGTCCTTGCTTTTCTGTCGACTGCCTCAGAGCAATAAACCAGATTAGATGCTGTGGACTTGAGAATCACACGCAGTGGAAGGCACTGAGGAGCGCAAGTTGGAGGTGATGACTCCAGGTGATGAGAGTGGAGCTGAATAACATTTTGGCTAAACTGCAGCTCCACAACGAAACAGAAATGCTTCAGAAGGATGAATGAGTTTGGAGGTTTTTAGGTTATTCCTTCTGCCTGATAAAATATCCATAAATGCCTGTGCCAAATTCAGCATCTCAAACATTTTTGGGATTTAACACTTTTAAAGCTGATATCAATAATTTCCTATAATTTTTTTTTTCACAGGCAAGCTTGCTTTCTCCGTTGTTTTGACCGACCAGGTAGGACAATTCAAGTCGGAGACCCCATTGAAATACAACATTTGGAGTAGTTACAAAGTAACTTCAGGTGCATTTCACCTAACAAATGAATCCAAATGGATCTGAGCACACTTAACCTTCGCAATGCTTGATAATACAATACGCAATACAAAACCCTTTTTCCTTATCTTCTTATTCAGACAGGTTCATTGCACCAGCCAGAGGTCTCCTACTTCAAATTTACTGCCTTTGATCACTGAATTGGGAAACTCTGGTCTTCACCTTTACTGCAATAACCAGAAAATCATTTCTAACTGGCAAAACAAGAATAATGAAGGCCATTTGTACCTGTCAGATGCATTAGCTCTTCAAATAAATGAGGGGGAGTTAGTGTACATGCACCTTCCCTCTGGGTACAGCCTTTATGATGATCAAAATATTCCCAACACATTAAGTGGCCTCTTATATTTCAGTCTTAAATGCCTCCCACGTGGCGGTCACGTTGTGCTGCCCATTTATGGCGACCCACGACATAACTAAATATTTAATGATCAGCAATTGGTGCTCCTGTCATCCAATGTTGTGCATTTACAACATAGACAATTTTCTCTGCTAAATTACCTGCGATCAGCCTTCAGTGTGAGTTTTATGAACTACAGGTTAAGGACATATGTTTACTCTGGCAACATAGGCGATTGCTTTGTTTTGATGAGTTCAGTCTTTAATTGCTTGTCTAGAGTCATCTCAAGATGAAAAACTCCACTGAAGCTGCACTTGATCAAAGAAGCGCTAAAGTGAGGTCTGCAGTGAGAGAGTAAGAGAACAAATAGCGATTTCAAATTCTGTATGAAGTTTATCCGCTATGATGCTCACTGGTAAAAAATACTAGAAAATAATACATCTTTTGTGGCAGGGATGTATGGGAATAAAGTGTAACACACACATTGGATCATCTGCACATAGAAATAAAGTGTAGTTTAACAACATATCTGCATATGAAACAAAGAGAGCTCAGGTCTAGGTCTGTGAGGCTGTACTTTGAACTAAATGCTGATATCAGCATGCCAGCAAAGAGTACCTATTACAATGAGAGTGCTAAAATGCTGATGTAAGGTTTAAATAGTGAACTGTCTGTGCCTTTTTACCTTAGCTGTTCTATGGCACACTTAAAAATATGTTTTGTTTTGTTTTTCCCCCACCCATTCACACAGACACCAGCGGAGCTCACCTGCTATCAGGAGCAGCTTGGATCTCAGCGTGAGCTACATGATTTGCCGTGTTTGTTATCATTAGCAGATTAGCATGTTCTCTGTTTACTGTCTTTACATCAAGCATGAAAAACAAAGTGAAGCTAACACTGAAAGGGTCAAAAGGGCCATCAGACGATTTAAAAGTTAAACAATACACCAAGCTCTTCCAAATGGAGTACTTATATAATATCCAGGGTTGGGTGTAACGCATTACAAAGTAGCTCATTACTGTAATCACATTACATTTTTCAGTAATGCATTAATGTAACATGTTACTGTACTAAATTTAGTAACTCCATTAGTTACAATGTTGTCATTAATTGCGTTAGAAAGGGTCTTCAGTTATCTGCATGTCACGTGAACAGAAAGTTTAAAAAAAACATCAAGCAAACAACAGTTTTTCTTCCTGCACACTTACACTACAATCAGCTGATTCCAGTTCCTGTGGGGGAGGAAGTAAATGGCGGAGCGGGACAGTGACGCAGTTTTTGAAGAGTGGAGATATGCACATCACTTTTATTTTTATTGCACAAAAGGACAAGAGCGCAAAGTGCAATCTGCATCCAAGAGAGAAACTGCTAGCACAACTTTGGCTCTTTGCAAGGATCTGCACAGGCAGGATGCTAACACATAAGTTTCAGTCCAGCACCCAGATACTGAACTTCAACAAGTAACAAAAATAATGATGAGCAGTCTGGCTTGTAGCCTCTGTTTCTGACTGTTTTAAAGTAGACTCACTGTGGGCGATCGCTATGAAGTCTCTTTTCAGCTGTTTTTCATCTTTGCTTTGTGTTGCTGTCTTTGTGTTCATACGGAGCAACGTTTTACAGAGCAACAGGAAAGTGATGTAATGAGTAGTGTAATAAATTACTTTCTCTGGCTAAACATATTAGATTACTTTTAAGAAAAGTCATCTGTAATCTGTAATACATTATTTTTTTGAGTAATGACACCAACACTGGTAATGTCACGACATCACTTACAGGCTTAAAGGCTAAACTACAGCAATCTTTAACAGTGTGACTATGCTAAAAAAAAATGACAGATGCATTAAATGGGTAATCACTTGAGTCTCTTGTGTATATATATCAACAAAAACACACATCTGATTGCAGCAAACATCCATTTGCAATGACCGAGTCTTATTGCAAATTGCAATTAATGGTCTTTAAACTCAATCAATATAATCACCATGCTATTAAGAAAGATCTGGCTATGGCTCTCTGCTAGTTTGTTGGACACCAGTATTTGCCAGAGACATTGCACTTTGAGAGACACTTCTGCACTATTGATAAAATCCGCTAAACACCGTGGCAGTCATCTCTTGCGAGTGAATCTAGCGCTGACAGAGCCCTTCTGTTCTGAAAGGTCCCGCTCCGCACAGATACTGAAGAAGGGGAGCAGCGCCAGAGCAGCTGGGAAAGATGAGTAGAATCAGGGCTTGTGGGGAAGTTGGCAAGGAAACATGGAGAAGACATTGGGTAATTGGAGCGCAGCGATATCCGCCATCTTGGCTCGTTACCTAAATAACAGCTTTGATTGAGGTGAATAGGCCCATAAAGGGTTCTGGTGGAGCCGATAAGGCTCAGTGTAGCTTGGCTGGTGTTCCGAAGCTTTTGGCATCCACGAGGACTCCTGGCTTCCTACAGCTGAGACCTGGATCGGTTGGGAAGGGCACCTGGGATTCCAGATGTCTCAGGGTGGAATCTATGGTACCATCTCTCAATTGGCATTAGTGCCTACGGTGACATTCATCCTCCAGTCTGGCATAACGGAACTGGAAGCGTCGTGCCAGCTTCCTATCTACCCACACAGATCTGCACGTGAGCCCTGCTGGAAGTTGTGCTTCCTTCTGCCTGGAATAAAGGAAAAAACCAAACAGAGGGCAGGAAATAAAGAAAGAAGAGGCTGCTTTTCTGTCTGGAAACTTGGAAAGTAACACCCAACAGCAGATGCTAATGTAGCCTAATGAGTGTAGGATTCTTAGACTCAGTGGCAAAAACACAATTTTCCTCAAAGATGTCGCTGTTGGAAAACATATTTTTCTTTAAGCGTGGCAGCAAGGATGTTATGGAGATTAGAGCTGCTTTGAAAAATCTTTCTCATCTGTTTGCTTTGAATACATGGTAATGTTAATCTGGACTGAAGCTGCATTAGGGAATGTTTGCTTCAAAACATACAAGCGTGTGGAGAAAAAAATTACACTTAAGGGGATGCTCTAATGCACTGCGGGATAGTTAAAGCATCTTCTGTCTGACTCAGTCTATTTACAAGTAACAACAAATAAAGCGATAAATCCACACGGCTTCACCTTGGCCTCAGGTGGAGAGAGAAAGAGAGGGAGTGTTAGGTAATGCGGCACTCTTGCTTTTAAAACTAATTTGAACTGCGCTTACTGTACCTCCACGCCTTCCTCGCTCAAGGATTCCACTGCATAACAATCGTCGGTAATCGGTGTTATTTTCCTACTGCAAAAAACACAACATTTTATGACAGCTCATAAATTGTTCAGCAGTTTTCAGTCTTCCCTGGGGTAGTTGAGTCAACATCTACTGCCGTCACTTCTCCATGCTTGTGCAAACGCAACGCTTCAGCACACATTCATCACTTGGTTTTCTCTGCTGATTGTATGGGGGTCCTGTCCCAGACTTTGCTTTAACTTCTTTTGATTTCCTCCACACAAACAAATGACTAAAGCGCGTGGGCTTGATTAACCACAGGCACTGAATAACAACGGCAGCCGCAGCAGCCACTTGTTGTCAGGGGGACATCATTTTGGGGAATTTGGCAACTCGGTCCTGTTGATGTTTCGGTCTTAACGGGGGTGGTGAGTCTACTCGGGGAGGTGCCGAAAGACCACTCTCAAGCACAGCAATCCATGCAAAAGAGAGAAAATCTGATCTTGAGAGGAAAAAGAGGTGTTTAATGGGATGTTCACGCTCTGTTACCTCCTGACAGGAGCAATCTCACTCACTGGCCTTATTTGCCACTCGGAGGCCTCTGTATACAGCCTGCTAATTACCAGGGCTCCTGAATGCTTTATGAGCAAATCTGCTACCTGCACAGAGAAGCCTGGCTCATGTTTGGAAAATGAAATTTTGAGCAAATGTGTGCCATCTTTCAATCACATCACATGCACTAACACCCAAGAACACCCAAAAATGGGTATATAAAGTGCAATGTTGGGCAAAGGGTAAATAAAAAAATAATAATTTAAAACTGTACAAAGATACTTAAGGTTAGAACTGGAAAATGATACAGATTATTCAAAAATATAAGCTTAAAGGAAGCAGCTGAAAGAAGAAGAAAAAGAAGACGTTTACTTGGAGTTTGATTCGACAAAAACCGTGAACAAAGAAAGCTGTGTATTCGGCTAATTAGAAACAGGTCACATTTTCCCTGTCAGACTGATTCTAAAACTAAAGAAATAAAATTAATTTTGTGTTTTGTCATAATATGGGCGAGAATTCTCTGAATACAACGCCTCTCACACTCTGTGGCCATTTTGTCTCAGAGGACTTAATTATCTTAGCATAAAAACTGAATGTATAGAATATGCAATTCTGTTTGAGTAATATGCAATACTAACTTTGCCCCAAAATAAGGATTTTTAAAAGCATTTTACCCTTAGTTATCCTTCTATCATCATATTTGCTGTTGCATATATCTGTTCAGTAGTCTCTGAGTGTGATATTTGTCTTGTACAAAAACAATACTAAAAGACCAAGAGCTTTTTTTTTTTTCACAAATGCAAAACTACTAAACAAAGGAGAAAGATGACGCTGGACCCAAACTCATTTAAACAGACTAAAGTATCAACACAACCAATCAATATCTGATTTTTGGGAAAAAATACTGATTCTGATTTAATACTGATTCATTTGCTTTAGACTGCAAGTCACAAGCAAGTTAAGTAAGTTGCTTATTTCAGTAACCACAGCCTGCCTGTATTCCCACTGCAACAGGAATGAGAAACCAAACTCAAAGTACAGACATGTCTTAAAAAACAAACCAATTAACAGTAAAATCTCAACATTTACGATGCTTATCTTTGTATTAAGCACTAGAATAGACTACCAACTTGTCCACACATGCTGAGTTTAAGCAAGACAGAAGTGATATTTTTGATGTTTCCCTTTCTATTTTAGTCAGTTTAGTTTTTATTTATTTATTTGCAAAACCACTGGAACTAGTTGCTAATACTTTTTCACTTTAGGACAGTGCGTTAGCATGCTAACATTTCATAATTCATGCAAACAGCGGAAGCCTAACAATAATGGGAATATGATCAGTTTTTCTGGTATCTGATTAACTTTCAAACTTATTCCCTTCATTTCAGTTCAATTTTATTTATATAGCACCAAATCATAACAACTGTTGCCTGAAACCCATAATTTTGATGGACAGGATTTCTAGGCGTAGCCAAGTGGCGGAAGGCTTTCACTTGGGTGGTCTCAGAATCTCATCTCTACTTTTTGCAGATGATGTGGTTCTGTTGGCTTCATCTGGTGATGGCCTCCAGCTTGCTCTGGAACGGTTCGCAGCCGAGTGTGAAGCGGTGGGAATGAGAATCAGCACCTCCAAATCCGAGGCCATGGTCCTCAGCCGGAAAAGGGTGGAGTGCCCACTCTGGGGCAAGGACAAGTTCCTGCCCCAAGTGGAGGAGTTTAAGTATCTCGGGGTCTTGTTCACGAGTGATGGGAGAAGGGAGCGGGAGATCGACAGACGGATTGGTGCTGCGGCTGCAGTGATGCGAACGCTGTACCGGTCTGTTGTGGTGAAGCGAGAGCTGAGTGTAAAAGCGAAGCTCTCAATGTACCGGTCAATCTACGTCGCCACCCTCACCTATGGTCACGAGCTGTGGGTAGTGACCAAAAGAACGAGATCGCGGATACAAGCGGCAGAAATGGGCTTCCTCCGAAGGGTGGCTGGCGTCTCCCTTAGAGATAGGGTGAGGAG